>JAMZAV010015969.1:0-11725 GCA_024449915.1 Sweltsa coloradensis | reverse complement strand
TGTCTTTGAAAAAATATTTTAAATAAATTGAATTATTATTATTATTATTATATTATTATTATATTATTATTATTATTATTATTATTATATTATTATTATATTATTATTATTATTATTATTATTATTATTATTATTATTATTATTATTATTATTATTATTATTATTATTATTATTATTATTATTATTATTATTAGCAAAACTAGAAAACGTAAAGAATGGATTACACCGGAAACAATAAAACTTACACTTCAAAAACAGGCTATCTATAAGTCTTTAAAGCGACACCAAGAAGATGAAATTTTAAAACATCGTTATAAAGTTTTCAGTAAACTCGTCAGGGAAAAAATAAAGCGGGATAAAATAAATTTTTACCAGGAAGAAATAGAGAAGGCAGTTGATAAAGGTAAAAACTATTGGCACGTAGTAAACAAGGTTTTGAAGGGGAGAGGGCGCGAGGGAATATCCGAAATTCTAATAGATGGTGAAACTATTAGCACTGATAAAGATCCCGTTAGAGCTGCTAATTACTTTAATGAATATTTTATAAATGTTGCGAATACAGCGGCGACCAATGCTAACAACGACGATACAATTAGTAACGATCATGGTATGCAGTGGGTTAACCAAACCATGCACGTCTCTGATATAACTGAAGCTGATCTTGTTGAAGTTATTAGAAACATGAAAAGCAAATCAAGCGCAGGCATTGATAGATTAAATATTTGTATGATAAAAGATAACATTGATATTTTTGTACCTGTTTTAAAACATTTATTCAATCTTTCTCTTAATGATGGTTATAGTTTGGGTCAAGATCGAAGAGCGCTAGCGGTTTCTTTCAAATCTTCATGAATAGGGTTTCCTATCATGTACTTGTCAAAGGTACAATAAGACAAATGATTGCTTCGGCTGCCGTCAAGATTTTGTGTTTTTCTACTAAAGACTCTGAAAACATACTTTCGACTATTCTGTAGGCCGGGTCAGGTAATACTTAGTTTGTGTGATGCGTTGATGGACTGGTCGATGTTTTTATCCCGTTTGGTGACAGTAGTAGGACCTGTGTACATGCGCCCACTGAGAAGCTCTTTTGAAGAAGTTAAGTGGGCGTGTGATCCTTCGTGAATAGAGCTCTAGAATGTGCTCTTCCAAGTTGGCGAAAACTATATGTGCCTGATATTTTAAAACGGCTCTTATAATCCCTATCTTTAAAAGTGGTGATAAAATCATGGTTAACAATTATCGACCCATCTCATTGTTGCCTTCAATATCGAAAATTTTAGAGGTTTGTGTAAAAAATCATTTTTTAAACTTTCTACAGTCAAATCAATTCTTTTCTGAGTTCGTTTGTTTCTTGCCAAGAAGAATGTTGACATGGCAATAGAGAACCCCAAAAGTAAAAACCAAAGAAAGGAAAAGAATCACAAGCCCCTGGACTGATTTGGACTCAGAAAGGCGTTGAATGATCTTCATAACTTATGGTAAAAAGTCAACAGATGTGGTCTAAGGGGAAAAAAATTGTCAAGGGTTTTCGAATCATATTTAAATAGAAGAGTGAAAATCGTGTCAAAATGGAACACACAGCATAAAATTCTGTAGTAGGGGGGTTTCTCAAGGGTCTGTTTTGGGCCAAAATTTTTTTCCAATTTTTTTAAAACGATCTCGCAATATTGTTTTGTTGCTTCAGTTACTTTTTTTTGCAGATACAGCTTTAGTGCTTTCACCGTCCGTTTTTTTTTGCAAATGCTTGTCAATCATGATCTACACTTTTTTAAGTATTTTAGAAAAAAACGTTTTTTTTAAAAATATTTCAAAAAAAAAATTCATTGTTTTCGTTTTAAAGAAAACTACTTTTCCCTCAAATGAACATTTTTTCCCATGAACAAACTGCATTGAAACAACTAATTGTAAATGAAGTGTTTTGAAAGTGCGAGTATATAAAATATTTGGGATGTATTGGTTCATCATTGAGTTGAGCAGCTAAAAATATTTTTAACAACAAAACTTCGATCCCCAGTTATATCATCTACTATTTAAAAAAAAATTTGCCATTAATTTTCAAGGCAATTGTATTTCGCATTTTTAAATCAATTTGCAATTTGGTATCTTTCGGGGGGGGGAACTTTTGTTTATAAACTAACATCAGATCACTGCTCAAAACTATATCATGAGAACCATATTAAATCTTCAGGGGTTCAGTCAATGATTTGTTTTTTAAAAGAGCCCGACTTTTCCCCCCATTGCCCAAACTGATTTTTATAGAACTGTTTTATATTTTTTTTAAATAATTTAGAAACCATGACTTGGAATAGGCTGTCAATACAAAATTTCATCAGTGCTACTTTAACCCGTACCTGACTTTAGTTTAACAAATACACGAACCGTTATCATAAAAAGGGCCCCATACTGTTAAATTCTTTTTTAGCAAGATTCAGATTTTAACCAAAGTATAAAAATATTTTCATTTTAAAAACTTGCAAAAAATGCAGTAAAAAGAGGTGAGTTTTTTCCATTTTAAAATTGTTTTTCCCTTTTAAATTTAAAGATTATCTATGTACCTACTTGTTCGTTTTTTTCTGAAATGTATTATTAAATTTGGGTTACTTTTAAAAATTTATTACAAATTTTTTAATTATACTTGTTTTTTAATTTTTTAATTTTAGAAAATTTGGGTTTAATATTTTTTTAAAGGGTTTAAGGGTATATTTCATTAATTTTTCCCGGGCGGCTGGCAAAATTTAAAATGTTAATATGTGAAGCATCCTTCACACGAGCATTGCTTATAAGGGAAATTTGCTTGTTTGTATTGTTAAATGTATTTGTGTGTTTAATCAAATAAATTAAATTTAAATTTGAATTGAATTGAATTATTTTTTATTATTATTTTTTTATTATTATTATTATTATTTTTATTATTATTATTATTATTATTATTATTATTATTATTATTAATAATGGAACGAGTAGTAGCTGAGCTTTAGCAACTATTTAAAAAATTTTAAAAAATTATTATAAAAATCTTTTGGTTTTCAGAAAGGTAAGAGCACAACCGATTTTAGTGAAATTTGCGAATTTGGTTTTAATAAAAAATTTAAATGCAATATGCACATTCGGCCAGTTTGTGGATTTAAGAAGGGCATTTGATACATTAAATCACGTCAATTTTTAAAAGTTTTTGAGCGAATGGTATTCGGGGCCAATTTTTTAAAAGGTTTAAAATTACCCAGAACTAGGAGAAAAGAGTTAAGTTGGTGATTTTTAAAATCACGAACGGATTTATTTCAGGATTTTTTCAGGGTTTATTTGGGGCCAATTCTTTTTTGGGGTACGTTAAAAGATTTTGGTTAAATGTTTTAAAATTGCTATGTATTTATTTATTCCCAGACTTTTTATTGTTTCGTACATAAAAAATTTTTAAATAGCACAGTTTCATTTTTCAGATAATTTTATAAACCTTCTTTAAAAAGGGTTTTGATAGAGACTTAATAATTAAAGCAAATAAAACAAAAAATAATTCATTGTGTGCACCTCAAAACGAGATTGTCTCCCCTGAGTCAGGGGGATCACTCATTCCAAGAATGTTTTCATAACAGTAATCCCCTTCGTGTGCATGCGTGATTTTTCGTAATGTGGGCTGCATATTTTTTTGGATTAGTGATTGATAACATTTCAGTGGGTACCTCATTTGACCCATTGAAAACCCTACGAGCCCCCTCCCAAGTTTTTTTTTTTAAATACGTTTTTACCGTTTTCAGTGTTTCGAAATGTATATATCGCTCTTGAGAATTATTATTTTTTTGGTTTCTTTCGGGGGGTATTCACGGGCTGCCACTTAAATAAAATTCGAGTATACAAAATAAGCGTTACGCCAAAAAAGACCCCGTAATTGTCAAACTCTGTCGACTGGGAGACATACCTCTTTTTCAACTTTTCCTGTTTAGCTTTTCACTTCCAACTTTTAATAAAATATTACTTTAAAAGATTTTTAGAAATTTTTGTGCAGAGAAACAAATGGACACGTATCAGGTTAAACAAAAAAATTTAAGTTCCAGAAGTAATAATAAAAAACGGTCAGAGGGCCCTTTTAGGTTTTGTCCCCCAGTCTTCCCAAAGACTTGCCCGATCGTTATTACATTTTACAAAAAAACCCAGGTCAACAAGAAATAAAAATACATTTTTTGTCAAAATTTTAGGCTCTTGTCTAAATCTGTTCGCTCTTGCCTTTTTTCGTACTCATCAATTTGCTTTATTTTTGGTTTTGTTTAAATAAATTTAAAAAACCTTAAAGTGGGGTTTTGTTTTTTTTCTGTTAGTTTTAGTTTAAATTCTTCAATTTTTTTACTTTAATTTTTTATGATTTGTTAAAGTTTTTTTTTTTCATGTTTCCTTCCCCTAGGTTGTTTTTGTTTAGATATTTATTTTTTTATTTCCCCGATGAGCCCGCATAAAAGGCTTTGGGGTTTCTTTTAGTGTATTAAATATTCGGGTTTTGGACAAAAATTTAGTTTTAAAAAAAAAAAAAAAATATATATATATTATTATTATTATTATTATTATTATTATTATTTATTATTATTATTTTATTTTTCTTCTTTTCTGCTCTCATTTGCACCACCGAGCTTATCTCGAGCCAAGATGATGCGAGAGTGCACCTAGCGTGGGGACCCAACGGTGGTGGGGAACGACAGAACTCAGAGGCTGAGGACCTTCCGCACGATGTTGCTTGTACCTAGGATTGCAGCCTTCTGCATGACACGAACGTGCTTGTCCTTCACTTGGAGCTTCTCCTTTGCCGCTGACCACTCCTTGGTGACCAAACCGTTGACGGAGACGACGACAGGAACGATTTCAACGGACCTCAGCTTGTATATGTCCGTGAGTTCTACGGCGAGCGGCTGGTATTTTCGCCTCTAATTGGCTATTGTGCTGACCACATGGCCATCTGAGGGGATGGCTAAGGGGATTAGCTTACTTAGCTTAGTTCTCTTACAGATAACAGACATCTCACTGAACACATTCAGCAGAAACAGAAGCCAACGCCATGTGCTGTGGAGGCCTAACAAGAGCGGAACTAAGAGCGGAAAGGCGCAGCACACAAACCGTGTGAGGGTTCACATTGGATAGAACATAGCTCTTTCTGAACATAAACTCCTCAGGCTGCACGGACGGAACAGACGGAGCACAACACTGAGATGACAAAGCAGGCCAGAATAAAGAGAGAACTTAACCTTCCAGTCTGGACAGAACAGACATCCTCCTGAAGAGTCAGAATGTTGAATGAGAACGAGGACACAGCAAAGGCTTGAACAAGCAACACATACAGCAGCAACAGAAGCTAACTCCATGTACTGTGGAAGCCCAATAAGACCAGAGTCAAGAGCGCGGACAAAACACGTCCGCCTGGGACAAGAACAACAGACCGACTGCGAGGCGAGGCTCTCTGCTGTGCTGTCTGCGTGCCAATAGTAGTCAAAAGGTGCGGGGCGGCGAGGTCATATCGAAGCTGCACGCAAGGTTCATTGACGTTTTTCAAACGCGTTGACGACAGTGGCGCATGCGCTTTAAAGTGTATAATTAATTGGTTTGAGAAATATGACAAGTTATGTGGTGAGGCTCATCGTGACGACACAATTTTCGCAAATATCTCATTTTCTATGGTGTTATATGGTGTAGGCCTAGTGGTGATGACTGCATGGTACTATTTAATATTATTAACATCTTAAAAACTTCCAGAGACAAAAAAAAAGAGGTTTGTTACGGGCTTGGGGCCTTGGGGCGGGGTTTAAGCCCTCAAATTCAATTGTTTAATTGTTTCATTTTTGCAAAAACACATGAATTAAAGCAAAGTTTTCACCCATCGGGGCTATCATGAAAAAGAAGAATGTCGCGGGAAAAAAAGAAACCCCCAACTGGACTACGATGCTTTTCCCAGGCCATTAACAACCCGCCGAATAGCAAAGGTGATTTCCCTGAGGGATCACTGTAAAATGTGGTCAAGTATTATTAGTTTAGTATTTTTAGGGCGTTTACAGCAAAGATTCGAATATCGTTTCGAATTTTTTTTAAATTTACAACCCCAAGGGACATTTAAAAAGAACAACGAAAAAAATTAATTAGGCCTACTTTAAATATAACGAATAATAAAAACATACAAATAACTCCCAACAATGGGGCTCAAGTAAAATTTGCTCAATTGGCAATCAAGCAGATTTTTTAAATGGACATTGTCACTTTTTAAAACTGAAAAAAGTTAGCCAAAGCGTCAATGAGGGTGCCCTCAATTAAAGAGAAAAAATTTTTTTTAAACCTAAAAATAAAAAAGTATCAATGATCCAGAGAAACCGGGTGAGAAGGGAATGGAAGACAGGGGTGCATTTGGGGAAATCTATGTAAAGAAAAGTGAAAGAGGGTCCCTTTAACCCACTTGGAAAAAGGGGAACCCTCTTAAAGGTTTAACACAAAAACTGACACTTTCAGCAGAAAAAAACCAACGCCATGTACTTACTGGGAAAGGGAACAAGAACAAACAAGAGCGAAGACATAATCGTCGGCTGCGAAAAGAACAACAGACCGACGCGAGGTGACCCGCGGCGTTTACCTGTCTACCTGTGCTGCTACTGAGTACCACATCGCAGTCAGTTCGAAGCACGACGGGGGCGCGGCTTCGACAATTGAACTTTAAGAGGACTGGGTGATGAACAAAAAACGGGCCCTCATGTACCTAATCACAGTCAATCGAAACATATGTGTCAGTATTTATTTATAGCCCCTGGGCCTTGGAACAAATAAATGTCCAATTTAAAATTTTTATAGTATTTTTAAAAGTTTATCCAAAAAACCATAAAAGTACAAATTGTTTTAGACCGATCTTTATATTCTTTATATTTTTTTTTTTTTATCTTATATTATCAGGGTATCAAGCCGAAGCGACCTGCTGACTACTGGGGACACTTTCACGGGAGTTCACCAGAAATTTTTTGAGGAAGATAGCGTGTTGTTTGCTGGAAAAGAATGGAGCTGTGTACTCAACAAAAGGAGAAAAACAGCACCACGGCTATTCCATAACAAAGTGATTTTATTTTAAGCTCAAACCCCAATTCAATGACGGGAAAGAAACAAAATTGAAAAAAGAAAACAGACACTGCCAAAACCGGTTCAAAAGCGGGAATTTTTCTTCGGGACCAAGAGGTAAGAAGGCAACGTAATTTTGATGAGAAAAGGGACAACCCCCCCCCCCCCCCCCCCCCCCAACCCAAAAATTTATTTCCACGTGAAAATTGGGGAACAGAAATCCAACCAATGGACCAATTATAAATACACCAATAGCCAAGAGACAAGACAAAGGGTCAAGAATCAAAAAAAACGCGGTCAAGAACAAGAAAAAAAGACGAAACGAGCAAGAAATTCCCGTCCGAGAGAAGTTAAAAGTACAATTGAATTAAAAGGGCATAGTTTGCCCAAAATCAAGGAGAAAATGTTTTATCGCGGGTCAGGGAACACGGCAACGAGATTGCACTAATGAAGACAGAAAGCCTGTTCGTTTTTTTTTAATTACAATGTTGTAAGGTCCCGACATGCCCGTTTAAAAAAATCGAGGCAAAAAACCCCTTTTAAGAGGAATACCGTAAAAAATTTTATGAACGGGTAAAAGTTTAAAAGTGGCTTCCCCTTTAGGAGGTCTACTTGAACCGGAGTGCACGTCTTGGACAGGGGCTGCTGCGTTGTCACCGCCAGAGTCAGGAGGGGGCCCTTTCATGTAGTGTAGAGAGCTAAAAAAAGGCCTTTCAAAGGCCCCTTTTCCCAAAAAATTAACAACGATTAATTTTTGTACGTCTCGTCAGGGTGGCCCCTATGTACGACGTAGCAAAAAATCCTCAGAGCAAAAACAAAAAGTTCGGAACAGTGTTTTTGGGGGGAAAAAATTATTTGCTTTACGGGGGCTCGTATCAGGTGAGATGTGAAGCTGCCATAGTTTCGTTTAACCAGCCATGAGAATACCTGCGAAATGTCATAAGACATGGAAGGGAAAAAGTCCCGGGTATTTTTATGGAAATTTTTAATAAAAAATCAAAGTGATTTAGTGTTGTAGACGCATCATTAAACTTGTCAGTTTCAGTTTCGTATTTTTTTTGGGGGACAGAATAGTGAATTTATCATGTGCGTTACAAATAGTGATACGATTTTTTGTTAGCATTTCTATATGAGTACTATTAAAAAAAAAATTGAAAAAACCTTCTAACCCTGGGCTAAACAACCTTAACGAATAGACAACAAAAGGACTTACCCCTGAATGGATAGCAAAAAATTTGGTATGCCCCCCCCCGGAGGAACTAATGTAGCAAAATGGGTACTCAACCCCCATTTCTAGCACAACATTCGGTACTGCCCGCCCCGGGGGACACTTTGAGCAAAATGGAGCCCAACGCATTTTTAACAACGCCCCCGGTCCAGGGGCAAGCCAAAAAGTCACCACCCCCAGGGCCCAATTTAAATTTACACCGTCCCCCAGCTGTACGCTTCTTTTCTAGCCAGTCGTTGACCCCCGATACAGTCGAACGCGCGAGCGGTGGCGCGATCAGGCCACGCAGTTTAAAAACGTAGTGCAAAAACGGGGAGTTGCCCAGTGAAAAAACCCAAATCGTCACAAAAACACTCTTGAAACCGCAGCAATGCAAAAATGCATGGGGAATCTAAAGAAGGAAAAACTTTTTCAATTAAACGGGAATGGAGATCGGGGGATCCCCCCTCCAACATGGGTTTTCTGGAAGGAGAAAAAGTCATTTTGGTTCTAGGCCAACGCCAACAAAAGGGTACTTTATTCCCCGAGAAACCCAAAGACTTCCCGCCCCAGGCTACCAGTGGAACCTCCAAACGCAGGACGTTAGTTACCTTGGGGAATAAAAAAAATAAATGCACATAAGATGTCAACCCCCCACACACACCCCACCAAATAGTAAGTTATTCATAACCAACAAGGTTAGGGCCCAGGGCCTAGAATAGTTTTTGCACTAAGAATGGTTGTTGCACTAGAGCCTGTGGCTTTAGCCCAGGCTAGCCAAGGGTTGGATCATGCGAAAAAAAGTCCCACGTCGGGGCCCGGGGCAAGCCCAGGATATTGTATAGTATCTATAATTTTCATTCATTTTTTTAGAGGGCCAGAGGTTTTCCCCCCGCGTTGTTTGAATTCGCAAGTTTGAAGATCCTACTGTACATGAAAGTTCATACGATGCAAGTTCGCCCCTCGAGTTAAAGTATGAAAGAGGATGAGCATTCGCAAATGCTAGACGTACTGCAAAAAAATGCTGGAAGCCCAGGGAAAAATTTTGAAGGCGCAGGAAAAGAGGGACAAAAGTTCCTCAAAAAATGGAGAGTCTCAAGGGTTTTAAAGAAAATAGCGGAAGGACTAGAGCAGTAAGTTTAATACTAGTTTGGGCATCATCTTTGAAACTGTTTTTCTTTTAATTTTAAAATTTCCCCCTCGCAAAAATTTCAGTGCTAGATAGTGGGTAAAACTTTGATTCGCAAACCCCGGGCTTTTTAGTAATTTGAGATATTCATTTATTTCATCTTTTTTCACAGATTCTTTCATAGTAAAAATTTTACCCCCCCGGAGAGAGGGAGGAATAACTAGATAGATAAAAAGAAAAATATAAATGTAAAACAATAAAATATTTAAGAGAAAAATAATAAGAATAGATAAGATAAACATACATACGTTATGTGATGGACAGAAGGAAGATGGGACACAAATGTGTTAGTTAAATTCAATTTTTGCAATAAGGAATTCCTCTAAGGAATAAAAGGGTTATGAATGAGAAAAGATTTAATTTTAATTCTAAATGATGTTGGAGTATCGTTTTTGATGGATTGTGGAAATTTATTGTAAATTTTACTACAGAGGTAGCTTGGACTGTTTTTAAATAGTGAATGGTTTGAAAGTAGGAATGAATATGTTAGAGTTAGTACGCGTTTTATGAGAGTGGTTTATTGCATTTGTTAAAAAAAGTTCAGGATGAGAGTGTGCAAATGTGGAAGCTGACAAAATTAATTCGGATGTAAGAGTCAATATATGAAGATTAGTGAAATTGTGTCTTACATGAATGTCGCCTTGATATACCGGCGATTATTCTCACCGCCCTTTTTTGTATTATGAATATTCGTTTAGCATGACTTGAGATGCCCCAAAATAGAACTGCATATGAGATAATTGACTGAATGTATGAATGATATACCATGAGTAACGTAGAAGGGCTCACAAAAAGTTTTAGCCTTCGAAGCATGAAACAACCACTTAGCAGACGCGGTGCCAATGTCTGGATATGTGGAAGCCAGTCAAGGGACTCACTCACAGTAAGCCCTAGAATTTTTGCAGTAGGTTGCCTTGCTATACTCTTACCATCCAGACGAATAAGGGGGCTTAAGGGGTATTGCGATGCATTAGTATGAAAATTTAAGAAAATTGTTTTTATCGTTTGGATAGCCAGTCTACTAGACTTACAGTATGATGATATTTGTGATACTTGAGAATTTGCAGCTGATGTTAGCAACATTGAATTTACATTATGGGGGGCTATGAGGAGGGAGTTGATGTCATCAGCATATAGGGTGAGGAAAGATTTTACAATGTCCTGGAAATTTTCCATATTAAGAAGTTTGGGAAGACTGTTAATATATATTATAAAAATGAGGGCCAAGCGTAGACCCTTGGGGGACACCACTAGTTATTGGGAGTGGGTCAGATATTGAAGGAATGTGTGATTTCGATGACATTATTTTCACCGTTTGTTTGCGGTTAGTGAGAAATGACGTTATCCAACTGTGTGCAGGGCCGATAATGCCTAAGGAATGTAGTGTTTTGAGGAGAATTCCATGATCGATTGTATCAAAAGCTTTGCTCATATCAAAAAAGAGCCCAATGGCTTGATCTCCTCTGTCTAAAGCAGAGTAAAGCGATGAGAGATATGAAAAAATAGCTGTCGTCGTAGATTTCCCAGAACGGAAGCCATGCTGACTGTCATCTAGAATGTGATATTTATTGAGATAGGAGGTAAGTCGATTGTACATTACGAGTTCAAAAATTTTTGAAAACGATGAGAGTAACGAGATTGGGCGATAGTTATCTAAAATATCCTTCTTTCCTTTTTTGTGTCGGAAGTCTAAAATCGAGCTTATTTCTAGTGTTATAGTTATGTACTACCTACTTCATTTGTTACAATATCAAACATATGCACATTTTCAATAACAAAACAGAATACAGTTAAAAATGTATATACAACATACATGGCAATGTTAAAATTGTTGATTTTATAAATAACTCTCTGCAGTGCGTCAGTGGCGCTACATTAGATATATATCTGACTACTCTTTTCTGGAGCTTAAACAAATCTAATAGCACTGGAAGCTTGTCCCCAAAAAACAATACCGTATTGCAGTCTGGAGTACACGAACGCATAGTATCCCATTTTAGCTGCTTCCTGAGGCTACCTTAGGACAAATCTCATTTATATGGTGGCCACAGTTGAGCGTACTATCCAAAATTAACCCTACGAATTTTATTGCAGAACATCCAATTAAAGTTTTCTTCTCAATTTGAATTAATGGACTAGAATCTATCTGTTTTTGAAACGAATAAAATTGCATAAAATAAGACTTGTCCGTATTTTTTTTTTGTAAAACTATTGTTTACTTATGTTACGTATGGTAGTTAGCCTCCGTATTTTTTTTTGTT
>JAMZAV010015968.1:0-11119 GCA_024449915.1 Sweltsa coloradensis | reverse complement strand
CATAAATAGCACGTAGAATACCTAATGTTATCCATTTCAAACAGAGGCAATACAATGCGTAGTTTCATCATTTTTAATGGTTTTCACTCAATGTATTTCCCTCTCTCTCTCGCAACCAAGCGCAATCAGTTGAAAGAGTGGTTTGCAGGGTGGCCTGTTTCATTGTTTATTTTCGTGTAATGCAAAGTAATTAGAAGTTTAAAATGCAGTGCGTTACGCAACGAGACAATTACGAGTGAGCGCGGAAACTCCACCCGCCTACATGCAACCTTACCTCGTTCACTGCCAGAGAGTTACTGAACTGAAGGCGAGACAAGAGAAAAAAAGAGACCAGTAGAGTAGCCTGTGATTCGGAGGGGAGGTACCGAGTGCGTATCATCGCTTGGCTTCACGTCAAATGCCGCGCATATATCAATGTGTAAAATGCCTCTAGTAGCCAGTGGCATTGTATCGACCCGAGAGAACTGTGAACTGTCAACGATGATGCGCGGACAATGCTGCGGTATGGCGGAGCCCATAGCAACCTTTCGAAGAGCGCGCTGTCCAAATATACGCATATTGACGTAAAATTGACGATTTTTTTCACGCATGGAGATAAGCCATAGTCGGTTTTTGAGGGGGTCAAATTTGGGGAAAAAGTGTGGCAAATTTATGCGTGTAAATACGTTGCTGTAACTCTTACGTCAGCTATGTGGCTTAAACCTGCCCTAGACAACTGTACGGTTAGGTACTTGCCTGTCTGTCCGAGAGTCTGAAGTGATACTGGTTCTGTTGGCCCCAGTTCAGTCGCCGACACTGCGGAGTTTTCTCGTGTATGGTCAGCAAGCCAGACACGTCCTTGCTGCTGCCGGTTGCAAGACCAGACACTGCCACTCTTATGTCAGCCAGGTGGCTTAAACCTGCAGCCAACAGCAGACTCTCTTCATCCTGTTGACATAGATTAAACATGAGCATTCCATTTAATTAAATCAAGATTTTTAAACAGCATCGCATATGACCGGTCGAAGTTCGAAGTCTCAGTCTAAAATTAGCATGGGAACGTTACGATTCAAGCTGAAAATAAACGGACTTCTTATGACTTTACCTTTGATAGAGTTTAAATAGATAAATAAATGGCAGTGGTCAAGTTGTACCAAATCTTAGCCAGCAAAGTTTACCAAAATTCCGCTGGGAGAATGAGTAGACTTAGCAATCTTACCACGTACTTTTTACTGGCTGTGTTTTCCATTTCATTTTAAATGCATTTCTCAAGATGTTCTATAAATTTAGTACTGGCATTTCATGAATAAAGCACAAGAATAGGTCCCTAGTAGCCTACTGTATTTATGCAAGTAGGCTATATATTTTTTATTTTTATTTTTTATTTTATTGCCACCAACAACAGAGTTACCTCCACAAGTGCGATATAGGCATTTCATAAAATTAGCTAATACTAAAGCACAAAAAATAAAAATGATATCAAAAATCAAACAACATCTAAATATGTCTCAGGTGCACAAAAGAACATTATACTAAACGAAATGCAAAAAAATAAAATAAACTATGACGATTACAAAAGTTATAAACCTCAAGAACATATTTTGAAGAAATAGTTTTTAAAACATTGAAAGTTTAGGTGATTAATGTCAAGATCAGGATGGATGACAACTAATTGGTTATACGTATGTTGGATCCGGTTTATTGGTGAATTACTAAAAATGTCTAGTCTGCTTCTGGGAAGATGGAAAGTCTGAAGGTTTCGTGTTAGTCTTGCAGGAACGTGAAAATGTACTGAATGAAGAAGCTGAGAGTCAAAATAATTGTGCAGAAGCTTATACAGAAATATTAGATCTGTATGCTGGCGACGATTTTCGAGTGATGCAAGATTTAAATTCTTGCATAAAGTTGAATAGTTGCATCTATGATAAGTAACATTGGTCTTGTAGCAGACATGCTTAACGAACTTCTGCTGATGAGGGTTCCATATGACACTTGCATAGTCAATTTGAGCCACAAAAAGCTTCCTGAAAGTGCCAATGGAAAAGTCTTTTGTGCAATTCCTTTTCACAAAGCCGAGCATTTTAAGGGCCTTCGGGATGATAAGCTGTAGGTGATTATTGTATGAGAGATCACTAGACAGTTGTACACCTAAATCACGGATAGTATTCACCTTCATTAGCGGAGAGTTATCAAGCTGGTAAATGAAGTCAATATTACCTTTCCTTTTAGTAGTAAACGTAATAAAATTACACTTAGCCACATTTAGGTTAAGCTTCCATGACTTACATGCCTCAGGTATATTTAAAATTAAACAGGTAAAAAAGTGGGGTGCTGCCATAATGTGAAGCTATTTGTCAATAGTATTACCCTACTCTTTAAAAAAATTCAGCGGTCAAAATATGAGTGTTGCCATAACTCGAGGGCGGTCTATAATGAGTAACAGTATGTTAAATTGAGAGTAACCTATGTAAAATTATAGTTTAATGCAGCGTGAAACATGGCTCGATCTCTTATCTATCCTGGTATTACCTCTTCAATGACGTGGGTCAGCACAGCAACCGTCAGTCCGGGAAACTGGCCGATTAGATCGCGGCAGTAACGGAGAAAGGAATGACAGTCTCTCAATGTTACTCCCAAGCTCAACAGGTCACTGACGTCATCGATCACGAGCAACAACTTCTTGGAGTTTCTACTTAGTTGCGTCAGTTTCTGGGACATTTCGGACAGCAAATCCTTAACAATCTTTAATTTATCACTATATAAACAAAAAAACAAGATTATTTAGGTACGGACTAATATCCAAACTACATTCACAGGAAGGTTTATCTCATGAGTTTTTACGGCTAGTTTCCATAGATGTTTAAGGTATAAGGAATAAGAATAAACTATATGAAACCATACTAGAGTTCACACATGGGGCTCTGAGGAATAGGGCTTCTGCTTCTGATTATAGGGATTAACAAAGTAACTAAATTCTATCTTTTAAACACAATTGGTTAAATCCTTATATCCAGCCAATAGGAATCAAGCTTTCCTAGTTCATATGCATCTCAGCATGACGGCCAATGGCAGAGCTTTTAATACAATGAAATCTTGTAGTCTTTGGACATCTTTGTACTAATAAATACATTTTCTTATGTGTACCCTTTCCCAGAGTAGATGATTTTTTTGATTTTTATATATATATATATATATATCTGACTCCTGTTTCCAACTTGAGTTAGGTCAGGGGGTGGCTATAGCCACCAATTTTCTAGGGCATTTTATGAGTTGTTAACACCGGCTTGCCAGGCCTGTCATGTCCTCTTCAGGTTCACTCGCACTTCTTCCCACCAGTTCACGCCATCCACTTCTGTCTTCCCACAGTTTCCTTGCTTCGACTTCTTCCCACTTCTCACCTCTTTCCTGTATATCATTTCTTATTTGATCTTTCCACTACTCTCTTGGTCTACCGACTCGTCTTTTAACTTTGTCCCCACTTTCAAATTCTGTCTTTGGAATTCTTTCTTATCCCATTCTTCTGACGTCCATACCATCTCAACCTTTCTCGTCCAATTTTGAATAATAGCTTCTCAACTCCAACTTTTGTCCTGATTTCTTGGCTTCTAATTTTGTCTAACTTCGATATTCCGGCTATGCTTCTTACAAACTTCATTTCAGCTGCTTGAATCCTACTTGCATCTACGGCTCCTAGTGTCCAGGTCACTGAAGCATATGTAAGGATGGGTAGATAGTATACCTTGTACAATAACACCTTGCATTCATTAGGGAAATCCTCTTTCCCAAAAGTAACTTCCTTACTTGCTGATAAAAGGATTCTGCCTGGGCCACCCTTTTACTGATCTCACTTCCCATCTTTGCCTCCTTTGTGATAATGCTACCTACGTACGCAAACTCTTCTGCCTCTTCCAGTTCCTCATTTCCAATTTTAATTTTCTCTCTAGTTACTTTACTTGTTCCTTTCTTTCTAGATTTTTCCATCACAATAGTTTTACTTTTTCCTACACTGATCTTTAGTCCAAATTCTTCTGTCACAAGATCCCACTTCTTCACTTTTGTCTGCACTTCTTCAGCTGTCCTCTCCCCACACTAGGATGTCATCCGCATAAATCATTGTCCTTGTGCCAGTTCCCGTCTCTGGTTCCACCTTATTTAATATTTCGTCCATTACTATTGAGAATAGTAATGGGGATATTACACTGCCTTGCCTTAGGCCAGAGTTAGTGTTAAACCACTCAGTATTTCCATGGTTTGTTTGAACACAACATGTGCATTGTTGGTACATACTTTTTATTCTTTCGATCATGCCGTGGTTAACACCCTTCTTTTTTAGGCAATCCCATACTTTCCCTTGGGGCATGCGATCATAGGCTTTTTCTAGGTCTAAAAAATACTAGGTGCACCGTTTGTCCTGCCTCCCATCTAGTTTCCATGATTTGTCTAACTGCGAATATCAAATCAGTGGTTGACCTTCCACTCCGAAACCCATACTGCTCTTCCCTTAGCTGTGGTTCTATTATTTCATTTAATCTTGCTTGTATTATTCTTTCATATATCTTAGCTCCTTGGCTCATTAGGGTGATGCATCTGTAGTTTTTTACTTCCTTCCTGTCACCCTTTTTATAAAGTGGGACAATCACTCCCTTCCGCAGTCCTCGGGAACTGTTTTTTGTTGCCAGGCTGCTTTTACCACACGGTGCATCCATTCACACCCTACTGGTCCTGCTGCTTTGATCATCTCTATATATACTTCATCCACCCCTGCTGCTCTTCCATTTTTCATACAGCTATAGCATGCCTTACTTCTTCTATCGTTACTTCTCCCTCCTCTTCTTCATGATCTTCTTTCAATATTTCCACAGTAGGGTTGTTGATCACTTCATCACAGCCACGAGTGTTTGGGGTCATTGAGTAGGTTGTAGAAATGCTTTTTCCACAAGGCTTGTATTTCATTTGTTCTTGGTGTTAGTTTACCGTCGTCGTTTTTAAGGTAATTTGGACGCTCACTATCTGTACGTTTATTTTTTATCATACCGTACAACATCTTTTTGTTTCCTTCAAAGTCAACTTTCAGCTTTTCAGCCAACTTCACCATTGTTTTTTGTTTTTCCAGTTTGACAATCTCTTTTACCTCTTTTTTGCTCTGTTCATATTTCAAAGTATTTGCTATGGAGTGGTCTTCCTCCTTCTTTTTCCATGTTTCTTTTTTCTGTTTTACTGCAGCTTTTACCTTTTCATTCCACCATGGTGTCTCTTTTAGCTTTCTTTTCCCACTCACTCGCCCACATAGTTCTTCTGTTCTAAGAGCACACCATTCTTCTTCTACTTCTTTCAGCTCTCCTTGAGGTATTTTTTCTTGTACTTCTTCCTGAACAACTCCTTAGTTTGTCTTCTTGTACTAGTTGCCACATCTTCAGCTTCTTAGTCCTGGTTTGTTTTGAACTTTTCCATCGTCTTTTTGCTTTTATTTTTGCTACCAGTAGTCTGTGGTCTCCGTCCAATGCAATGCTAGGAATAACCTTAACGTCCCTAACTCCTGTCATCAGTTCTTTGCTGACTATGATATAGTCTATCACACTCTCAGTCTCGCCATCCCATCCATATCTAGTGATCTTGTGTTTCACTTTCTTCTTAAAGATACTATTTGATATGACTAGAGAATTTCGGCTGCACATCTCCAACAACATTTCTCCTTCCTTATCTCTTCTCCCGGATGGAAGATAAAGCTTCACTAGCCTTAATCCCGCCTTACAATAAAGACCCTTATCTATCTATCTATCTATCTATACTCGTGGGCACCCAGTACGCCATCATATCCTTTTTGGTTTTCCCCCACCTTGGCATTCATATCTCCCATGATAATAACTCTCTCGGTGGTTATTTCCATTTCCATCAAGTCCATAAAAGATGCCTTCTCATCCATGGACTTCCCTACTTGAGGAGCATATACCTGAATTATCTCGGTCTCTCTCTTCCTATCAGCACTTTCATCTTATCTTAAATAAAAAATCGTAATTTATTTGATATACTAAATCAACTTTTCGATTTTAATCAGATTTTTATCGATTTAAATCAGTTTTTAATTTAAATCAACAATATCAGATCAGTGTTTCAAAACTTGTCAAGTGTGTGAGCGGATTAAATTCTTTCACAAGCGTTTCAGAAAATATAATTCAAAAATTATTTTAAAGTCACTCCTCCATAATTCATCATTTATGTGATTTTCTTCATATTTGGCTCACTTTACAATGAGACAGTGCTCTTTCATAATATGCAAAGCAATATGTACTTAACCGATCTAATTTTCGAAATAATTCGAAATGAAAATTTTCAAACTCCCTATCTTTAAACATTGGAACACGTGAAAACTATACACTTTTTGACCAAGAAAGAACTAGAACGGCGTCAATATAAATGTCACGTTTACCAATTTAGTATCAAAATGAAGCTTAGTTCTCAAAGAACACGTACATGTCTTTAAAAATGGGTTTATCCGTGCTACTTTTCGAGATTTTAGACCTAAAGGCCAATGTACGCTAAAAAAACTTGGCAACGCTGCGGAGTTGTCTGCTCCAACTGGCCACACCCCCGCCGCTCGCGTCATAGGCACGGGCCGGCCTGTTCCAGATGTTCATTGAGAGCGTTACAACGGTCGGCATTTAAGCAATCAAATGCCTGGGCCTATTTTGTTCCTCCACTGTTTTCGAAGTGACCAGATATATTTGTTCTTAAATTTATAAATAGTGCATCTGGTATCTCTTCTTTTATATTAAAACCTAATGTGATCGAGTGAAAGTTATCAAGACTGTTTCTCTCAGATCAGAGCGATAAAGCGCCATAAGACAAGACATGAAAATATCCGTATACAAAAAAATATCATGACCATTATATTCCAAAAAATGGTATGAAACCAAAATGGTACGCATAAAAACGTAAAAAAAAGTAAAAGCGACTGGTCTTGAACCGGCGACCCCTAGAACATGATCGCTGTACGCTACCCGCTCGTCCAGTAGGCCACACATGTTTCCGCTCCTCACTCACACACCTAGTCGTTTCTAGTCTTGAATGGGCCTAGGCCTTTACGCGCGGCACTCGTCACTCGAGACGACGAGCAGATTATTCTATGTATTCAATTACCTACTGTTCTGGTGTGGTGGGTTGGTTTTCCCAAAAATTATTTGCCAGCGAACATTCCCGTGTGTCCGATGCTTTGCGAGTGGGGCCTACATACAGTGGAGTTTTTGTTACCACAACTACTTTTCTCCCTGATAATGTCTCCAGCTCTACGTAGACGCCCACTTCCTACAAGGTGGCCTAGACCTATCCGTTATATTACGTAAAATAGCATTAATTTCACAAACAAATATTGTGGTTTTGTACTCCTTTTCTTTCTCTTATTTTCCTTTTTACTAGAAATACCCCTTGGTAGGCCGCGCAAAAGCCGTGTCACTTTGAAAACCATAAACATGTCATTCTGTGCCATGTTCTGTGCTGGCTAGCGGAAAGGAAAGAGCTATCTCTACTGCTCTTTGTGTTGGTAGCCCGGTATACCTACGTACCGACCTATAGAGATAGCGCCTAGCTTTCAGTCGCTTACTTTGCGATGTTGCCAAGCGTATTCTAAGGTTGGCAATAGCTTTTCATGGTCATATATTACGTGCTAAACTTTATAAAATGTACGTAAAACAAAACAACTATAGACCAGTTCAACTAATATTCAAATCTATAACTAAAAATAAGAAAACTGATCCACACAAGAAGAAATAAAATATGATTTTTCTGACCATTATTTGGTTTTCATTGGGTGGCTGCACTACATTTCAGCAGCCATGACTGAGGCGTGTATTAGTCAATTGACGCACTAGCAGTACTGAAGACGCAAATAAATAATAATTTAGTGAAATGTGAATGTATTTCATTGGAAATAGTTACAAAAAGGTATTTAAATTATGTGCTACTATTTTGAAAGTAACACCATATTTTTTGTTTAATTTTTAACTTAAATTAAGTAATTTATGTTTGTGTGTGCTACTAGAGAGTACACTCATAGGAGTCACTTTAAGGAAAACTTTGCCTAAATCAGTTGAACTTGTGTGTTTTTTGCTCAAAATGAAGAAAAAGTGCATTTGATTTAAATTTTTTCAGAAACTGACGTAACCCAAGCTGACCCTGCCAGAAGCAGGAAATGGCAATTGATAGGCCTAACGATGATGATTTAAATCAATGATTTTTATTAAATAAATCATTTATCATTTATCTGCCCTTTCCCTTAATACCTTAGTCATAAAAAAAATTTAAAACATTTATGTGAACTAGCCATTTATGTTGCTAAATACTGCAATTAGGCTACATGATAAAACGATAAAACTTGGACTCCCACCGGTCACACTAGGGATGCACACGACAATCGATAATATTCAATATCATTTCAATGGTAATGAAAAGATTGGGTATCGATCGAATTGCATGTTTTCTAAAAAATAATCAAAAAAACACGTCATATCATTAGTGTGACCATAATTATTAAAGCAAAAACCGGGACACAAACATGAACTTTCGACATGTATGGATTGGAGTGGGACACAAGGAGTCCGTCGGAGGCGGAAATTTACTGGGCTAATTCTCGCTCAATATGGCCTGTAGTGAGATCTGAGACAGGTTGGGTTGGGGGCTGGCCTTGCCTCGAGGGTGCGGCGCAAGTACAAGAGTCAGGTTCCAGGGAACAATGAGTAGGCACAAAGATGTTGAAAACTTCAATGTGACGACGAGTCGTATTATCACCAGCATTTTAATATTTAAAAATAAATCAAGATTGTAAAATTTGAACCCTTCGCGCCTCTACCCGACCATGCACACTATGCGAAAAATTTGTCGGGGATTTTCGCCTTCAAGATAGCCTTTTGAGAGATCTGAGCAAGGATGACACTATAGTACTAATTGTAATACCTAATTACTGCTGACTACACAGCGCTAGCCGCCTGCGAGCCGGCAGCCCCCCACCACGACCCCCTCAAGCCGAGACAAGTCCAAGCGTCATTGTAGGCATACTGAAGTTCACTGCAGCAATAAAGTGGTAGCCCAGAGAGAGTTGTATTTTGTAGTATTAGTATTTGGATGAGCGTAGCGAGCGTAGCGAGCGAAGCGAAGATTCCATTTCACTACACTGGAGAAAAAAATCCGGAATGTTTTTTTTTTTTTTTTTTTTTTTTTTTTTTTTTCTGTATTTTTGTGTGTTTGTTAACACGATTCCGGCTAAACCGATACTCCGATTGCGATGAAATTTTATGGAGACCTTCGAAATCTCTGAACTTAGAACTGCCACGTTTTTGAGCGCAATCGGGAAATTTTTTCTCATAAAAAACGCAATTTTACGATTTTTTTCGATTTTTAAAAAAATCTTCGACTTGTAACACCTACATGCTTTATCCGATTGTAATGATTTTTTTACAGAACCTTAATTTTATGAATTAAGATATTTGTGTGAAATTTGAGCGTAATCGAAAAATTATTTCTCATGAAAATCAAAATTTTACGGGTTTTTTCTTTTCTAAAACAATTCTTTGACTTATAACACCTACATGCTTTATCTTATTGTAATGATTTTTTCACAGAACCTTAATTTTGTGAATTAATATATTCGTGTTAAATTTGAGCGCAATCGAATAATTATTTCTTATACAAATTGCAATTTTACGATTTTTTTCTTTTTAAAAAATTACGATTAATTTAAAAAATTAAGTTAATTTTTTATTTTATTTTATTTAATTATAAAAATGAAGTAATTTTTTATTTAATTTAATTTAATTTAAAAAAATCTTCGATTAAGTAATGATTTTTTCACAGAACAACAGAAAATCCGCGTAACACATGGCATCTCAATGCACCATATACGCTCATCCAACACGCGGCGGGACTTAAGCGTTTTCCTAGTTATATTTAATAGTATTTTGTACCGATCCTCACATATGCGGCAGAAACCTGTACTATGGGTGATAGAGAAGAAAGCCAAATATAGGCGGCGGAGATGAGATTCCTGAGGAGCACAGTGGGTAAGTCAAGAAGAGATAGAATTAGAAATACGAACATTAGAGAGATGCTTGGGGTGGAGAAGTTAGGTGACAGGATGGGAAGGACACGTCTGAGATGGGTTTTTTGGCATATGAAACAAATGACGGACGAGAGGATGCCCAGGAGAATGTATGAGAAAAGGATCGAAGGAAGAAGAAGACGGGGGAGACCAAGGAGAGGTGGAAGGAGACCACAGCAAGAGACCTACATACTAGAGGAGAGAGCTGGGAGCATGTAGCAGAGACTCGATTGTGGGAGGATAGAAAGAAGTAGAAGAATTTGGTCGCGAAACCCAATCTGACCCTGCCAGAAGCAGGAAACAGCAATGGATAATGATGATGATGATGATGATGATGATGATGATGATGATGATGTATTAACTAGTATTGGCTTTCATTTGAAAATTATATTGTTTTTTTAATATAGTAGCCCTAAATTTAAATGGAAAATACAAATTAATTGGATGAACTATAAAAACCGGGACATTTTGCCGTCCTGAGAAGTATTTTCGGGACACCGGGACATGCCACAAAAAACGGGACGTCTGGTCACCCTACATTTCAGAACATAATATGCGGACCTTCAATTTTCAATTTGTGGGTCCTGTCATGTGAATGACGTTTGGTGTGGACTGTTCGAGACATTGAATTTGATCTTGATCGTGCTTTTCTGTTACGGTACCTACTAAAAAGGTTAACAGTTTTACCGACATTATCGTTTGATAAATATGCAATATGCATCCACCTTTTCTAAAAAATAGAGTATTTTAAATGTTATTATTGTGCATGCCTAGCCAACATTGAACAGTAGGCCTACTACAGGGACAAGGGTGAACACTGAACAATGATGTGGGATGATATGCATTAGAGGTGAGCGCGTGAGTGACTTGACTCACGCAGGGTCACGATCACGACCAACAAATTTAACAGTAGGCCTACTACAGGCAAGGGGGAACCTGAACAATAGGGATGATATGCATTTGAGGTGAGCGCGTGGTACTTTTGACTCACGCGGGCAAAAGAAAAACGAGCCAAAAAATTGAAAACAGTAGGCCACTACAGGGACAAGGGGT
>JAMZAV010015966.1:0-11697 GCA_024449915.1 Sweltsa coloradensis | reverse complement strand
GGGGGCCCAAAAAAAAGGGGCTGGCACTTGGCCTAGCCCATATCCAATGATATTTCTTGAGAATTTGTACCTTTGGGCCTAGCCTACTGTGATTTGCGCAAAAGCCTACTAGCAGACCTTGTGTATAAGGATCAGATTATGTAGGTAGGCCTACCCCACCCGTAGACCAAATTAGTCCCTAGGCTACTACATCACACCCTAGGCACATGATGAAATCATCATGTGTTCCACTACCTCAAAACTCTAAAATACAAAACAAAAAATACCTACAAAACTTTAACTTTAAGGTTTCTATTTCAAAAACAGTAGGGCCTACCGGTATAAAGGAGTTTCACCAAAAATAGAGACTTGAAAGGTTTTGTAGTTTTTTAAAATTAATAAGACGTCATGCTAGGCCTAGGCTAGCGGCCTTCTCTATCCGCATCAGGAATTTTGTTTGCAGGGTGCGAATTAACGACTTTGCAGAGGGGGGGATGGCTTAGAATAGTAATTCCGTTGGCAAACCGGGGTCTGGGGCGAAGTCCCAGCCGCCGGAGGCGAAATTTTTTTGGGGTATTATTGCCCTTGAGATGGCCTTAGAAGCAACCTGAGGAAAATATTTGGGGGTATTATTGCCCTCAAGATGGTATTAGAAGCGATCTGAGGTATTATTTTGAAAGGAATATGTGTAAATTGACGCATTATTTATTAACATTACGAGATAAAGTCACTTGATACATGAGATGGGAATCCAGAGGTGGGGATTTAGCCATCCCCGGCAGGGATACCTTTCAGATAAACAGAGCCAGGGATGAAATTACCAGAGGGGGGGAAATCCCCCCATCCCCCCCGTCAATTCGCACCCTGTTTGTTTGTAATCTTTGGTAGGCTATCTATAGTCTATCTATCTATAGGCCTATACACTATGTGTGACTACTATGACTACCCAAGTTCAATTTTTTTTCCATGTGTCATAAATTTTTCTGTAAATAGGTCTATGAATTTAACAAAAAAAAAAAATACAAAACCTTTAGGGGTAATGTGGGTTGGAAACAGGGGGTAGGTACCGGTAATTGGAAACGCTCTTTCTAACGTCTATAGGCCTATGTGAAGTTCAAATTTAAAAAAAAATGTTAGATATAGCATGGTCCAGACTATTATGGAAAATGTGCAAGTAGTTACAGCTTCTTCTGTTCGATGATATGCATGTCATACACAATGCAACCAACCTCCAAACAAAAAACTTGTTTCAATTTGAAATACATCTCAAAATTGCCCCTGTTATGGTCCTTATTTTGTTTTTAAGAAATGTATTCTTGAATGGAAATTAATTAAGACACATTAGTCAACAATATGGTACAGGTGAAATTTAGATAATTACCGGTACCATAGTTTCTCCTGATAAGCCATGTTTCCAATTACCCTATTATCTCATACTTGGGGGTAATTGGAAACATGAATTTGGTGTAATTGGAAACACACAGGGAAATTGGGAACAAAGCCAAAACGGCCATTCCATAGTTGCGGGTGTGACACATTACACACTTACAATACCTGCCAAGTGTTTATAAATTGCAATTGAAACCCTATACATTGTATACATTCATTGTTGCCATAAGATGTACAAATACATCAAATTTCAACTTTTCTGTGACTTTAAGAAATCAGTAAATTAAAATTAAAACAGGTGTTGCGGGTGTGACACTTTTTGCCACTGTATTTACACCCTTACATGAACATGTGCAAAAGTCTGTGAATATAGGACCCCTAGGATAGGCAACTATTTTTTTTCCTAAAGCATTATAGAACACCCTTAAAATAAAATATAAGGAATAGTGGCTCAAATAATTTAAAATACGATTTATGATGGTTTGAAGATGTTGCGGGTGTGACAAGGAAATGTTGCGGGTGTGACGTAGTGCAAAAAAGTATAACATTAAATACGAGTTTTTGTATGTAGATTATAATTTGGTTGGCAGTTTTCTTACATACTTCATGAATACTCAATACTAAAATGTAAGTTAACAAATATGCATGCTAAATATGATATTTAAAAAAGGTAGCC
This sequence comes from Sweltsa coloradensis, assembly GCA_024449915.1. Taxonomy (NCBI): domain Eukaryota; kingdom Metazoa; phylum Arthropoda; class Insecta; order Plecoptera; family Chloroperlidae; genus Sweltsa; species Sweltsa coloradensis. The sequence continues at coordinate 9,653 of JAMZAV010015966.1, read as the reverse complement.
TATTATAAAATAAGTGTTGCATTGTAATTTTTTTAGTGAAATATGGTCCTCGTCACTGATTATTTTTTGTTTAAACTTTGAAGTAGGGCTAATAGCACCAGAAGAGGATTTACTAATAATGTCTTATCATTTAAATTAATGCAGATTTATCATTCCTGCATGCCTAATCAATCACTGCGAACTTAATTGCCCACGATTGTTGTGAAGTATTGGAGGAGCTACCATCTTCTTGATAACGTCTTTGTTCTCGCATGACATATTCACAATATCGGGCCATACCCAATAGTTGCCACTAGGATGCATGCATATACTTAAGCCTAAGTGTTACTTTACTGGTTTCATCATCAAATGCTACGATTTCAGCATAAACACTGCTTGACGGTATTTTTTTTCCCATTTACCGCAAGTGAAACGAGGACAAAATCACTGACGTTAATATCTAGGGCAGGATTGTTGACGGAAACGCAGACATCCGAAAAATTAATCACTTATGTTAACATAGAAAACTCGACTTTTAGTTCAGCAAAAATCTTTTTGAGGAATGCCCACACTGCATGTTTGTTATGAGTCAGTCATCACTTTCAACCGCGAAGGACCTCTTAACGTCATCTTTTAATCAAGCGCAGGCTGCAAAAAACAGTTATTTGATCATGACTCCAATGAGCGCTATGAATCTCGTCTTGAATGATTGCCGAAAATTTTCAACAAAGTCGACTTGAAGTACAAATTCGTTTTCCGGTACCTACCTAATCTCTCTTTTGCATTTTCAAAATACGTTGACTGCGTGCGTTATATATGTGCATTACTTAGGCTACCTAAACTAGGTAGTCCTAATGGGCAATTTTTTTTTTTTACCTATTTGACTGTAGCCCTGGCATTATCATGCAATTCAATAATCATGTCACACCCGCAACATAACTGTGTGTCACACCCGCAACACAATTTCAACCACTTCTAGTCAGTGCATCTCAGTTTTCTCTGTTGGATATGATAAGTCATATAACCTAACCTTAAAAGTACGTACTCTCCAACTTTTGTTAGCCATAATCTTAACACTATCATAGTTTATTGTAGTTTTGTGTTGCGGGTGTGACATGTATTCATAACATCTTTAATGATACAAAATTTAAGTAAAACTTACTTTGTGTTCAGTTTTTCCAACTAAAATACTTCACAACATTATTAAGTGTTGATATACAAAAGAAAGAACTTCACACAGCTGACCTAAAAGAAATTGGAGGGCTTACAATTTAGGGGATGTGGCACTAAAATAAAAACAATAACTTTACACCAACTTTGAAGCACTGTAAAACACATAATCGACTACCCACAAAGAAAGCAAAGACATTTTAAAATTCAGTGGAGTTTTGACTTTAATTTTTGACCCATCAATAAACTATTGGGTAAAAATTATTTTTCACTTGTCAGGCTCACTTTGCTATGGAATGGCCGAAAAGATCAATGTTAAGCTAGTATGGACAAATTTCAGGGGTAATTGGAAAAACATTGAAATGTTTGGTTTTAAAGTAAGGTTAAGTTGGCAACAGTGTCTGACTACACAGCCTTCTTAGGCCTACTTAGGCTTTAGATTAGGGTATCATGTTTTGGAAGGAAAGATAGCCTACCCTCGAAGAGATAACCACAATTCGGTATTATAAATAACATATTTGCTGGTCCAATAAAGATAAGTGGCACTGTGGACTTTTGTCTTGGACCCACACCAAGATGCCATTGAAAAGATATGCAGTTTTTTTTTCCAAAATTGCAGGAAATCCAAAAAACCGCAGTAACGTTTTCATTTGCCCAATCAATGCATGTTTTGTTTTTGTTGGTAATTTACCAATCTATTGATGTAGTTTTTGTAAATTTAATTTTAAGTGATAATTGTATTGCTATTTAAATACAAAAAACAATTTTTTTTATACAACAGCCTTATTTTCATGCTTGTGATGCTGTTGAGATTTTCCGTACAATTCTGCGTTGCGACGGAAGGTTTTCTTTAAATGAACACAGAATCTACAGTTTGAATCATAATGTATTAATTCTTTTTGTGTTAGAATCACAGCTTAAAATGCTTTATTTCCAATTACGGTACCCTACTTAAGTTTCCTTATGGGTCTATGAGTGGTACCATGGCTGTTTCCATTTACCCCAATATCCGGGGTAATTGGAAACAAATTCGAGATTTTGTGTAGGCCTATAGCTTTGCCAACCATTCCATGCAAATCCTTGTGCGTATAGACACTCCCCACGCTGGCACCTATGTCACTAGGTCATCATTGCGGGCAACATTGACATAGCGGCTACACTACCTCCATTGGTATTTGGTAATTAGTAAATTACACCAATAACATCAATAGTTGAAAGTTTAGTATGCGCCACCTAAAAATTAATCAAGAAACATTTATTAACCGGTACACATATTGACAAGTTGAGAAAGTTTTAGACCCTTTTTCTCATGGAAAACTGTAGGCCTAATCTATATCATTACCACAAAATAAAACAACAAACAACAGACACTAACTATATGTAACAAACAACCACTATCACCTCCACACTCGAATCTTCGAACGCAAATCCGTAAAATTAGGCTAACTAGGCTACCTGGATTCCGAAATGAAATTTGCAGCACAAATAAATGGGGGGCGTTGCCCCCCCCCTCCTAGGGGTTGTGCCCCTGGATCCCAACAACAAAACGTACCAATGCATTCCGCTATCGCTGAGTTATTCTTCACAATTACCACATTAATCCCTTTACCTTTGGGCAAGGACCTACGCCCTTGGGACTAGACCTGTGCAACACCTTGGTAGGCCTAGTAGGCCTAGGTTTAACATAAAATAAAAAAAAGGCCTAATTGTTTCACCCCTCATGATGCAGTATGAAGGTGCTAGCCTAGGCCCCGGCATACAAATTCTTGTAAAAAAAAAACAAAAAAAACAGGACTGTCTGATTTTGCAGCTCTTTTGGAGCGAGTATTTCTTCGAGTGGGCTCCGCTGAGACGGATGAACAACTTCAAAATGCGGTGTCCAAGTTTCTACCCCCGGTCCTGCTTAAGCTATCCAGCCAGCAGGAAGGAGTTCGTAAGAAGGTACGTAGGCCTACATGTTAGCCTAATCCAGCGGTTGTCAATCTTTTTTGATTGAGCCCCCTTTGTAAATTAGTTCTTCGTCAGTAAATGCCCCCCCCCCCCTCCCCCATAAGCAAAAAGAGAATCAAGAAATCGTAGGCCTACTCGGCATTTTTGTTAAGGTCACATCTCTTTGTTTAGGTGGGATTTCAGTTGTGGATGTGCGCGGCACGGCGTGGATTTCTACTTTTTTCGATTTCACTTGTGGGATACCCATGGCGGTGCCATCCACGGATTTCCCAAATATTCCTACCTTTTATTTTAATCACACAATAACTTATTACATGGAAAAAGCTATTTTTAAATTACTTTGCATAAATTAAAACATATAACATAGGTAACATTTCCTTTTGAATCAAGTCTTTCTGTATGAAGAATCACTTCATTCGGGACAAATGTCATGGATTTAGGTTATGTTGTTCACTTCTTACACATCAGATTTCCTGAATTCCTATTGGCTGCATCCGCGGACCGCGGATATTGTCGGACAAAATATTGAATATTTTCAAAGTCACGGATCTGAATCCACCGAATCCTCGGATCAGAAATGGAGCCCGCTGATTGGCTGAAAACTAGATCCACGACTGAAATCCCACCTTTTGTTTCAAAGTGTCGCCAGCACAACACTACGTCCACAAACAACACTCTGAGTGTGTCTTTCCACCCCCCATCTAGGCCTACACAAATGGAAGTGAACCCAAATACACATTTATTCATCAACATCACATCATTTTTATTGTTTTTACTCTTGAGTGACATGGTAACTCATCTTGGCGCCCCACCTGCTAAACTTTTTGAGTACCGTACCCATTTTGTGGTGTGCCCCAAAGTTCACACTTTGAGAACCACTGGCCTAAATAAATCATCAAGATGCCAGCCTAGGTTAGATTGCCTATCCTCTAGATTTGTTCCATATAGGCTTTTGAAGTGGAATCCAGGGTCTGCATTGTCGATGTGCGTAATGTGCATGGCCAGCCGCCGGCCGGAGTAGCAATAGTTAACTTCCCCAAGCAGTAGTGTATTTAAATAAATTGACGATTTGAATGCTCAATAATCAATCGTTGGTGAATGTTATGATATCTATGTGATTGGGTTACAGTAAATTAATGTTATAACATTAGTTGGCCTGTTGTGATCTTCAACATTATCCTGCAACTCATTGAAATATATTTAATTCACTTTTCCATCTCTACTGGTCGGCTAGACGCACAATGACTTTATAAAGTAGATGCGGGCATAAGAAAACAACAATTTAGGCCTAGGCCTACTTTTTCCCAGTGTTGTTAAGTACCTACCTAGCTCGCTACTTGTAACATGCTACTTTTTTGTGTAGCGAGGATGGTAGCGCAACACTTTTGGAAATTTATTAAAATAGAGAGTAGCAAGCTACTATTAACAGGTAGCTGTAGCGTAAAATCGACGCTACTCTCATTTTGCAATAGGCCCTAATGCAATCAAACCATTACCGTTGCAAAAATCAATCATGATTAGGCAGAGGCCTAATATCATGTACTCGCAAATTCTTTTCCCATACTTCTTGCCGGCCAGCTGAAGTTCGATCAAACGCGCACCTTGTTCGCGCATCTTTGGATCTGGCGTTTGCGAGATGTATTTCCTCATCCGTCTCTCTTGCACGGGTGGCGGGCGCTACTCGCTGATGAACAGATGGACATAAGGCTGATACAAATGCGCTTGCGGGGCTGGTAAAAACGCATCTTTCGTAGCAAAAGTTCATTTGTTAACCGATTTTTGGATGAGCGTAGCGAGCGAAGCGAAGATTCCATTTCACTACACTGGAGAAAAAAATCCGGAATGTTTTTTTTTTTTTTTCTTTCTGTATTTTTGTCTGTTTGTTAACACGATTCCGGCTAAACCGATACTCCGATTGCGATGAAATTTTATGGAGACCTTCGAAATCTCTGAACTTAGAACTGCCACGTTTTTGAGCGCAATCGGAAAATTATTTCTCATGAAAATCGCCATTTTACGAATTTTTTCAATTTTTAAAATATTTCTTTGACTTCTAACACCTACGTGCTTTATTCTATTGTAATGAATTTTTACACAGAACCTTAATTTTATGAATTGATATATTCTTGTAAAATTTGAGCGTAATCGAATAATTATTTCTTATGAAAATCGCAATTTTTACGATTTTTTCCTTTTTTAAAATTACGATTCAAAAAAATTAAAAAATAAAGTCAATTTTTTATTTAATTAAATTTAATTTAAAACAATTATTCGACTTTGTAATTTTTTGTCACAGAACAACAGAAATTCCTCATAACACATGGCAGCTCAATGCACCAATTAGGCTCATCCAAAACGCGGCGGGACTTGAGCGTTTTCCTAGTTGTAGGTAATAGACGGAGAAAACATAAATAAATAAAAAAATAAAAAAAATTGTATTTAGAGTCTACCCACTCAGTTATATAACTGATTTTCAGTGGGGGACTTTAAATCAAAGCGACTAAGCCAACCCTGTAGGCCCCGACGCAATCGGCGAGTGAGCGATAACCAACCAAAGATCGTTATTTTTAATAGGAAATATAGCAATCAGTGGTATGGACAGTGCGAACACCCGCGAATCAACGCCAGAATCAACAAGGCCGATTCAGCACAACTCTGAATTTATTATGTGCTTCGTTGCTAGGACGGCTCCAAAGTCACCGTTTACAAACCTCTAAGACAAGAACTGATGGACTTTAGTCCAAATCAGAAGTTAAAAAACTGCAGACTTTGACGAGAATCAAACCCTGGACCTTCTGCATTGGAAGCAGATACGCTAACCACAAGACCAACGAGCCACACAAATATATATTTTATAAATATATATTACATAGGCTGCTGGGCTCGCCCCATGAATACAGGCGCGTTCTTTGTTTGACCTTGAGAGTCGTGCATTAAGTCACTTAGGCCTACATTGTGCAGAATGTTATTGTGAAGGGCACTCCATAAGTAGGGGAGAGGGTTCATAAATGGGACGGTTCATAAATGGGACAGTGGCTATATCTCATCAGCTGATTTTTTCTTAGTTTAGCTTTTTTACCAAAAGTTGGCAGCAGTGGTACTGCTTCTTCATAAAACAAATTATGAAGATGGCCGACAATTTCTAATTTCTCGATTTGGTTAATCGGGAAACACTCCCGTGGGTGTAATTGTTTTTATTTACTACAATTCAGAAATTAAAAAAGTCCGCCCCAAAAAAAAAAAAAAAAAAAAATCCTGATTGTTATTCCACTTTGGTTTTTTGCTACCTCCAAAGTAGAAATTCCTTTCAAGACAATAAAATAAAGAATTTACATAAAACCTCGTGAAATTTTAAGATGCCATTCTGGAACTTTTAATTGAGACATTGGTAAGTAGAAATAATTCTGGTTTCATCATTATCTTACCTATTTTTTAGGCCAAGTGGACATGTTGTCCACAATGCTTGAGGTTCATAAATGGGACATGAATGCAGGTTGCTAAATGGAACATTTGCTAAATGCTTGATTATGGATAAATAATGGTTATCAGAGCCAATGTATCTCATTATAATTTATTTAAGGCCTAACTGAAGGCCCTTCACCCACATAGCTGCCCCATAAAGTAGGCCTAGGCTACCCAGGCCTGAACTAAGCCAATAGGCCCAAGCCCTAGCCCATAGAGAAATAACCAGGGCCCTAGCCTAGGCCATAGACCTAAACCAACCATGTAAGAGTAGCTAGGCTAAGGCCTATAGGCCCTATCAAGTAGGCTAGGCCCAGGCCTAGGGCCTACACCAAGTAGGCCTACCATAGGCCCTAACTAGGTCTAGGGCTTACATCAAGTAGGCAGACTTACAAATTTTCATCCGGAGATGGTAGTGAGAAAAACATCAACTTTGTGGGGCGAATTATGGGGAAAAAAAGCGAGGACATTTTTCAATGTCAATTCTTACGTAGAAAAGACGCAGGTGGTAGCAGCTTCTTCTACCCTAAGCAAGAAGACATTTCTGATGTTCATAAAGAACAAATATTGAAACGTCTGCCGCAGACAGTTAGAAATAAAGGAGGCGGGACTGCCCGGACCATTCTTGTTTTTTGCAATGGACTTTGTGAAGTTTGAGGGGGTTAATGATGTAGTTAAATAGCCTTGAGCTTACAAAATGATAATGTTTTGTATTTAAAATAAAATAAATAAAATGATGTCTTTAGAATGCTTAATGGATGGTTATTTCTGTGATTTTTAGGCCTGTCCCATTTAACAACCACATGGTTCATAAATGGGACACATGTCGACTTTCTAATTTGCACCTGTAGGCCCTACCCTATGGTTATTAAAAATAAATAGTTCGTGAACAACAAAATCTGAAATTTATGTCTAAAGGGTGGCTCTTAAAGTTGGCTATTTCAAATTTTTGAATAAAACATAATTTGAGGAAATAATAATTGAAACTGTGAAAAGTGTCCCCTTTATGCACCCTCTCCCCTACATGTGATCTGATTTGCATTCTTTTCTCATCACACCTATACATTAGGAAACAATGTTGCAGGCCAAGCATCTAATTGGCTGGTCATTCTTTCAACCTTCTACATTGGCCAGTAGTGGCAGTTGTATTGATGCATAAGTTGAATATTGGAATTGCTTTATTGCAACAGACTTCCCCTACGCCCTAATGAACAAAAAAAAGTAGTTAAGCTACTTTCAAAGGTCATGTAGCTGTAGCTGTAGCAGTGCTACTTATAAATTGTAGCTTTAACAACACTGCTTTTCCCCAATCGGTCTCGATTGTGACAAATTGTAGGAAATTATTGTACTTGCATCTGTAGGCTATTTCTAATGGACTAGGGCCTAGGCCTACATATCACTAGAGTCTAGGAGGGAAGCCCCTCACTGGTTGTGCTGTTATGTGACTTTCCTCCCTTCCTATCTCTAACCCTTTCTCTAAGTATGAATGAAAAGGCACCCTGGCCGAGCAACAACAGACGGGGCAGCTTTTCTCTTGTTGCCAAGGGTCCTGGTTCGAATCCAGGGTAAGTCATGGATGTTTTATCTCCCGAGCACTAGAGTTGGGAGGGAAGCCCCCTTACTGGTTGTGTTGACGATGTGGCTCAGTTTCAATGGTGTTTGAAGTAACCTTGCTGATGATGACAACAAGCATGCAGAATTTGCTTCTTGCGTGGCCCAACCACAGGTTTGGTTATGTGTTATGTGTGTTGTATGTGAGTTTTGTTTGCAAGTATGTAGTTAGCTGATTTTTAGTGGCCACCATCTGCCTGATGAGTCCCAGAAGGACAAAACGCGTCTTGGATTAAGGTAACAACTTTAAATTAGCTGCAGTTGTCATCAGCAGGTGAAAAGTTTTGTCGCCCCCAGCCCTTTAGGCTGGGATTTATGTTCCCTTTGCTTTCCCAACCTGTCAACCCTCCTCCAATCAGACTAGACCTACAGCCATTTCGTTAACCCATGTATTCGGAAAAAGCTGTTTCCCGTAACGTACATCGTTGACCTGGTGGTAAACTCGGATACTCACCGCTAGGGCCTAGGCTATGGAACGCCTAGATTTTGTCTGGGAAACAGTTTCGTGCTTCAATGATATCACAATCTTTTCTCCATGGGCGTAATATTATTGATTGATTGGTATTGAATTGACCAACATTAGTTTATATTAAATAAGTTGCCGAGCAGGCTAGAAAATATCAAACAAATAATTGAGTGCTGTGTGTACACACACCCACTTTTAGGCCTGTAAATGAACGACCTTGACAAGCTGATGCTTGATCATCGCATGTTTTTAACAATCTTGCAATTTTATTTCATTCATAGATAGTTTTTATACTCTTGCACTATTTAAACGTTGCCTACAGTATTTTTTCCCGATTTAACTGATGAAAATATCCTACACTAATGCAACAACTGATTGAGAGCTGTGTGTAGCCTACACACGCCTACTTTTAGGCCTAGAAATGTACAAACTTATGACAAGCTGATGCTCCATCATCACTGTTTTAAAAATCTCACAATTTTATTTCATTGAAAGATGATTTTAATATAATCTTACTCTATTTAAATGTCCCCTACCATATTTTCCCCTTGATTAAACCGACAAAAACATCCTACTACCCTACTATGGGTTACTCCAAATATTATTGTTCCCGAAGTTCAACTGCCATGCTTATTTTCATCAACATTTTCCTAGGCTGTATGGGGATGTGACTACACTCGCAGATATCCCTCTAGACTTGCAAACTCAAATAGGTTGTGTTGTTTTGTCTTTATTGAGAGTTAACTTCTGTTGTGACCATTTTTCATTTCATTTCTTTATTGCGTACAATTGAATCATGCTAGATGATACCAATTTAAGTGTCATAGGCCTAGAAAAACATACTTATAACGGCCATATCGCAACACGAATGCTACTCCGGCGGGTTCGCGCTTCTCTCACCAGATGTCAGCCACTTGCTTTTAAACAAGATAGATAATTGTTGACAACTAAAAAATTATGTTGTAGTTGCAACAGTAGCTAGGTCTAGGCCTACCTAATGAAGTTATATGTAGTA
>JAMZAV010015965.1:0-11896 GCA_024449915.1 Sweltsa coloradensis | reverse complement strand
CTGCATGCAACTGTAACACAGTTGCCGTCTTCCAATGCATTATTAAGGCACGACAACACCATAACTTTTAACTTTTCCACCATATGTTTCTTCTATGTTTATGAACGAAAACACTTGGAAATTTGTACGATTGTTAATTCTTATTCAAAACTTTTTTTCTGTTGTTTTGCGGTGATTTTAGTTCAAATACCAATTAATGGGACTTTTCATCGATTTTCTTCGATAATGATCCAAAATATTTAGGTGACAGTTTATTTTAAAGAGGAGACATATAGCTTCGATTTCAAAGACTGTTTTCATCGATTTAGGCACACTTTTATTGATATTATATTTCTAGCTTTAAATTCGATTATTTAAACAATTTTCTTCTATATTTCAGAGTTTTCATTTGTTTTGACAATTCAAACATTTATTTTCAGTGCACCATTGAAAAAAAAAGAAAACAATCTTTGAAATCGAAGCTGTTATTACCTGAATATTTTGGATCATTATTGAAGACAATCGATGAAGAGTCCCACTCATTGTTATTTGAACAAAGCAAACTTATAGCACCGCAAACAATGGTTTAAAAAAATTGTTTCGAATTAGTTTTGAATTATAATTAACAATCATACTGATCGATTAGCCAAAGTGCATAAATATGAGACGTTAAGCAATATCCAATCAATCAACAATCATACAAATTTTCTGGAGTTTTCGTTCATAAACATAGAAGTTAAGAGTTATGGTGGTGTCCTTCCTTAAGGCTATTCCACCGCGTTTTTCTATTTTCCAAAATATGCTACTATAAGTTAAAATATAGTGAATGGCTTTGAAACATGGCTATTTTAGAAAATCAAAAATATTTTTTCCAAATTTTTCTGATCCGGTACACGGCCAATATAGCCACCTCAAAATAATTTCAAACTTCAATTCGCCAGGGCACACCATTCAACGTACGGTGTTGTGCTTTTGTGACATTAATTTTCAACTGTTTTTCTTTGGACTGACTGAGAGAAAACAGATTTATTTTAACAATTGTCTTTCCAGCGAATTTTTTCGTTTGGCGGTATTTTTTTACCGATTTGTACCGCCAAACGAAAAAATTCGCAGGAAAGACAATTGTTAAAATAAATCTGTTTTCTCTCAGTCAGTCCAAAGAAAAACAGTTGAAATTAATGTCACAAAAGCACAACACCCTACGTTGAATGGTGTGCAACGGCGAATTGAAGTTGGAAATTATTTTGAGGTGGCTATATTGGCCGTGTACCGGATCAGAAAAATTTGGAAAAAATATTTTTGATTTTCTAAAATAGCCATGTTTCAAAGCCATTCACTATATTTTGACTTAGTAGCATATTTTGGAAAATAGAAAAACGCGGTGGAATAGCCTTAACCTACCCGAATAAGCGTGGACATATTTTATTATTAGCTGCGATGTCTGATCACAACAACACATTCACTAATATCTTCACCAAGCGAGTGCCTTGAGAGTGGTTCCGTAGCACGGAGGTGCGAAGAGAGGGACCCCTGACTTGGGTATAAAAGTGGACGTTTGGACCGAAACAATCACCAGTCACTCGAGGCAAACCAGCAGCATCGCCTACACAGCAGAAGAAGAAGAAGAAGACATAGCCAACATGTTCAAGACAATGGTGAGTTCTTACCAAACACCAATCTATATTTTTATAATTTATAATTTTAAATATTGTACCACCAAAAACGTAACATTTATATTTATCAGGCTACATTTCTTAATAAATATTTTAGATTCAACGCCTAGTAAAACTTGCAATCATAGTAATTTGTGACAGCAATTCTTTTAAAAATTCGGACAGGTTTATGAAATGGTCAAGGAAGGAGTAAATAGAAAAATATACTATTTGACTGTCCCTGAAATTAGGGATAAAAAATATAGGAGATTTAAAATGATAATGGTTTGCATTTAGAAGTATAGTAAAAAATACAACATGCATCTATGACAAATATTCATTTTCATTTCTTTCATCGTTCCTCTCAAAAGCAACAATATAAACAGTTACTGGTAAACCAGTCAAAGTGAAATTCCTTGATGATCTGTGTAAGTTGGCTTACTTTACCATTAAGTACTGAATTCTTAAGTTGCAATTTCGGAGTGTGCATTTTAACAAACTACTTGGTTCCAATGTGATTTTAAACACAATTTTGGTACCGATAGGATAAATTTGATGAACGCATTATTTCTCTGTTGCATAATTTAGTATTTCTGACGTTGTAGCTTGTGATTGCTGCCGTCGTGTGCGCTGCGAGCGCCCAGGCCGCCCGCTTCCCTGCTGGTTTGAACCCCGCCCTCTGCCCTAACTACCCCAACTGTGACAACGCGCACATCGCACGCTACAGCAACACGGTAAGAACATAGTAGCCAACAACGGCTTGTAAATATGAAATGCATTGTTATAAATAAAACAAGTGTATTATTGGGTTCGTTAAAACACACTTTGAGTAATTATGGTTTCTTGTAGGGAGTGCTCGTCCCCATCCCGACTGCCCTAGGCTACCCCGCTGGAGTGAACCCCGCTGCCTGCCCCAACTACCCCTACTGCACCACTGACATCTTCAGAACCATCGAGGTCGCCCCCCTGCCCGGTAAGTCTACTGCACTGCATGTCATGACGGATAGGACGAGAACAAATACGCACTTTATTATATTTTATTGGCCAGGTATTAATACTTTTGTGAACTATGTGTAATGCAATGAATATTTTAGCATCCTTGAACGAAGGATGGTTAGACCATGGAGTTAGACAGTACTATTTATAACTCCATGGTGAGACAATCTATAATATTGAGTATTGTTACATGTTCTATACTATAGGTTGCAAATGAAGAACAAAAATGCTTTTTTCAGTTTATAATTTTATGTCATACATTGTTTACTTTGGAATCTTTCTTGACGAGTACGTATCTTGTCATTAATGACGTTTCAAAATAATACAACAAATCTAGAAGTAATTAAAGAATTCAGGGTATATCTTTGTTCCAAACTCAAATTAAACTCAGAAACAAGATTTAACAATGTTTGAATTACGTCGTGTAATCTTCCTTTTTCAATAAGAGAGAGTTTCCAAATCCGATGACTTCACAGCTCTATCACGATACCTGCCTCACCGCGGTCCTCGGCGTGCATTATATGGTCATGATATCATTCATCTTAGCAAATATATTTCGAAAAAAACATGTAACAAACTGAAATTAGAAAATCATTTCCACATCATCTAATTTTTGCAAAACTTATAACTATAACTGTCAGTCCTGACACTCCCTTCGCTAATCGAAAATGTAATTAAGTATTCTACTCATCAGATTAATCATATTAAACTTTCCACCACTGGGTCGCTCATTATAAAACATCAACTGTTCACTTCCAGGCTTCGCGCGCAGGCTGTACCCGGCTGGCGTGAGCTCTGCTGTCTGCCCCAACTACCCCTTGTGCTAAGTTAACATGATCTCAAGCTCAATCTCGGACATCCCTTGACAGTTTGCTGCCCTCGATGCGATGCAAGACAACTCGATGACAACTCTTCTCGCACATCGTTGAAAGACTCGACTAGGTTCCTATTACAAATACGCTCCACTCCATGGAGACAACAAGTTGTTAATGAGAGATGTACTATATAGTGACTAGAGATAACAACAATCTACTTCTGGTACACTGCATGGTATCATAAAACAATATTTTAAAACTCAATTAACAATAGCTTTTGTGAAGTTGACATTTCGTTTATGTTTTCCATATAATTAGATAAGCTTATTGTTTTCTGAATCAAATATGTACAATGTTATTTATTGTCTTTGTCCACTGTGTTTTGTACTAGTAATTTGGCAAATAAACTATTTACAGAGCAATAATATAATTATAATTTATGAATACATATTTGCATACATAAATGATTACAAACTATTCATTTACTTTTATCTTAAAACAATTCACATTTCTACAATAAATTATATAAAACATCAAAATGCATGCCGTTGATGGTTGATCTATCGGCCTAATAAAAATTTCATAAATATTATTGGATGAGCGTAGCGAGCGAAGCGAGTGAAGCGAAGACTTCAATTTCACTGACCCCCCAAAAAATTTAGCTCGGGTGTTTGTTTTTTTTTTTTTTTTTTGTTTGTTTGTATTTTTGTCTGTTTGTTCGCTCTCTACCGGGCAAACGGCATATGCGATCTTGATGAAAATTTGACAGGACCTTCGAAATCTCTGAACTTAGACTTGCTACGTTTTTGGGTACAATCGAAGAAATATTTCTCATGAATATCGTACTTTTACGATTTTTTTCGATTTTTAGTGCGATATTTTCGTGACATTTGGGCCGATTCTGACCAAACGGGTGGAGCTACAACGTTCATATTTCACATGGACATTGAGGTTATGGTGATGTATTGCTTTTTAAAAGAAAAAGTTGAAAAAGTTAGCCAAAATCTATAGAAATAAAGCTTTTAATATAAGTTTTTTGATTTTTTGTGCGATATTTTCGTGCCATTTGGGCCAATTCTGACCAAACGGGTGGGGCTACAACGTTCATATTATACATGGACATTAAGGTTATGGTGATGTAGTACCTTTTGAAAGAAAAAGTTGAAAAAGTTAGCCAGAATCCATAGAAATAAAGCTTTTAATATAAGTTTTTTAAGGTAAATAATACCAATTGACAAGAAACAATAGAAACTTGACAACAATCACTTCAATGTGTAGGCAACAAAACAAAGCACTTGCAAAAGTAAAGATATGCCACGCAAACTAAAAACTATAAAAAGCTCATCCTTCAACGCGGCGGGACTTTAGCGTTTTCCTAGTTTTATCAAAACAACATACATAGTTTATTGATTATCATCATTTGACATTGCCAAAACTATTTTTTGTTTATTTGTCGGTTGAGCGGTACGCCCAATATAGACGTTTATAGTGAAATTTATAACCTATACCCCGAACATATTCCTGCTCATAATTTTTGGGTTGGAAGGCTCATTTTTGTTACAATTTGTTACATGTACTCTTGCCTACAAACTGTCATACTTGAAAAAATGTTCTCGTTAATATCTTGCACGGTACGATTTTTTCTTCTCCCGGTACAAAGTTAGTATTTGTACAGGCGGGGGAAAAAATGTGTACCGTGCGAGATATGAAAGGATTTTGTTTTCCAAGTATGTTAGTTTGTAGGCAAGAGTACGTGTTACAAATAGGAACAAAATTAAGCCTTCCAACCCAAAAATAATGAGCAGGAATATGTCCGCGGTGTACGTAATAAATTTCACTATACACATCTATATTGGGCGTACCGCTCAACTGAAAAGTAAATAAATAATAGTTTTGGCAATGTCAAATGATGATAATTGATAAACTATGTCTGTTGTTTTGATAAAATAATATTTTGGAATTTTTTTAAACACAACGACCGAATTTATAAATTTCGTCACGCTAGCAGCACTTTATGATAGTCTTTATGATAGTGGCTAGTAATCTAGCAATCACGTTCTTGACCAATCTAGCAGCAGAGTCATGTAGGATAGTTGCTAATAATCTAGCAATCCCGATCATAACCAATTTGTACAACTCAAATTAAAATCTACCCCTTAAAACTCTTTCCGGAACAGTGGTTAGAGATGTTGACCACCAACTAGCTGATTTTGTGTACTTTAATTCACGGTATTTAGCAACAATAACAACCTTTCTAAGGAAAATACAGACTTCCCTCGATACTACAGTTTATTTCCCAAAATCAAATGCAGTGCACGACAGAGACTTTACGGACGAAACAAAATAGCAAAGTGGAAAAAATGATAAAAACGGGCAGTTTTTTTAATGTCCCGGAACTTTGGTCAATTCGTATCTCGAGATAGAGTTGATACAATATTGAAAAATAGCATGTACACAAAAGAAAATGAAAATTCAATATTGTTACTCTAAAAATTTGTCACTGTTGATTTCGAATTTACAACCATTCCAAAATTAAGCAAAACTTTCCCCAAATTTTGACCAAAACAGAAAAAGAAACTTTTTAAAAAAAGAGGATTTTTTTAAAATGCTTAATGTTTGGATGAGCGAAGTGAAGACTTCAATTTCACCGACCCCCAAAAAAATTAAGCTCGGGTGTTTTTTTTTTTTTCTGTCTGTTTGTTCGCTCTCTACCGGGCAAACGGCATATGCGATCTTGATGACAATTTGAGGGGACCTTTGAAATCTTTGAACTTAGACTAGCTACGTTTTTGGGTACAATCAAAGAAATATTACTCATGAATATCGTACTTTTACGATTTTTTTCGATTTTTAGTGTGATATTTTCGTGACATTTGGGCCGATTCTGACCAAACGGGTGGGGCTACAACGTTCATATTTCACATGCACATTAAGGTAATGGTGATGTATTGACGTTGAAAGAAAAAGTTGAAAAAGTTAGCCAGAATCTATAGAAACAAAGGTTTTAATTGGAGTTTTTTGAGGTGTTAAATATTTGGATGAGCGAGCGAGCGTAGCGAGCGGAAGCGAAGACTTCAATTTCACTGACCCCCCAAAAAATTTAGCTCGGGTGTTTTTTTTTTTTTTTTTGTTTTTGTTTTTTTTTTTGTTTTTCCGTCTGTTTGTTCGCTCGATTCCGGGCAAACGGCATACGCGATCTTGATGAAAATTTGACCGGACCTTCGTTTTCTCTGAACTTAGAGGTGTATTGTTTTTGGGTACAATCGAAGAAATATTTCTCATAAATATCGTACTTTTACGATTTTTTTCGATTTTTAGTGCGATATTTTCGTGACATTTGGGCCGATTCTGACCAAACTGGTGGGGCTAGAACGTTCATATTTCACATGGACATTAAGATTATGGTGATGTAGTACCTTTTGAAAGAAAAAGTTGAAAAAGTTAGCTAGAATCTATAGAAATAAAGGTTTTAATATTAGTTTTTCAATTTTTAGTGCGATATTTTCGTCACATTTGGGCCGATTCTGACCAAACGGGTAGGGCTACAACGTTCAGATTTCACATGGACATTAAGGTTATGGTGATGTAGTACCTTTTGAAAGAAAAAGTTGAAAAAATTAGTCAGAATCTACAGAAATAAAGGTTTTAATATGAGTTTTTTGAAGTTTATAATACCAATTAACAAATAACAATAGAAACTTGACAACAATCACCTCCACAATGCATTCAAAAAGCACTTGCAAAGGAAAAGTGCAAACAAACGCACAAAACGCAAAAAAAAAAAACGCTCATCCATCAACGCGGCGGGACTTTAGCGTTTTCCTAGTACTAGGAAAACGCTAAAGTCCCTGCCGCGTTGATGGATGAGCTTTTTTAAGTTTTTAGTTTGCGTGGGATATCTTTTCTTTGGCAAGTGCTTTGTTTTGCTGCCTACGCATTGTAGGTGATTGTTGTCAAGTTTCTATTGAAACCTGTCAATTTGTTATTATTTACCGTAAAAAACTTATATTAAAAGCTTTAATTCTAAGGACTCTGGCTATCTTCTTCAACTTTTTCTTTCAAAAGGTACTTCATCACCATAACCTTAGTGTCCATCTATAATGTGAACGTTGAAGCCCCACCCGTTTGGTCAGAATTGGCCCAAATGGCACGAAAATATCGCATAAAAAATCAAAAAACTTATATTAAAAGCTTTATTTCTATGGATTCTGGCTAACTTTTTCAACTTTTTCTTTCAAAAGGTATAATATGAACGTTGTAGCCCCACCCGTTTGGTCAGAATTGGCCCAAATGGCACAAAAAAATCGCACAAAAAAAAAAAAAAAAATCTTAAAAGTATGATATTCATGAGAAATATTTTTTCGATTGTACCCAAAAACAATACAGCTCTAAGTTCAGAGATTTCGAAGGTCTCCTCCAATTTTCATCAAGATCAGATATGCCGTTTGCCCGGTAGAGAGCGAACAAACAGACAAAAAAAAAAAAAAAAAAAAAAAACACCCGAGCTAAATTTTTTGGAGGGTCAGTGAAATTGAAGTCTTCGCTTCGCTCATCCAAAAACCTTTATTTCTATAGATTCTGGGTACTTTTTCAACTTTTTCTTTCAAAAGTCAATACATTACCCTTACCTAAATGCCCATGTGAAATATGAACGTTGTAGCCCCACCCGTTTGGTCAGAATCCGCCCAAATAACACGAAAATATAGATTTTAGATCTTTCTCACAGCCTTGTATGAAAACTTCACAGGAGATTAATTAATATATTTTTATTAATTATAGTAATTGTGTTCTACCTACATTTTGAGTTAGCATCATTTTTCTTGTTGTTCTTTTTATCACTACCGGGCAATCGAACGAGTTTCGAGGTGGTTGGATGAGCGTAGCGAGCGTAGCGAGCGGAAGCGAAGACTTCAATTTCACTGACCCCCCAAAAAATATAGCTAGGGTGTTTTTTTTTTTTTTTTTTCTGTCTGTTTTTTGCTCTCTACCGTGCAAACGGCATATGCGATCTTGATGAAAATTTAACCGGAACTTCGTTTTCTCTGAACTTAGAGGTGTATTGTTTTTGGGTACAATCGAAGAAATATTTCTCATGAATATCGTACTTTTACGATTTTTTACGATTTTTAGTGCGATATTTTCGTCACATTTGTGCCGATTTTGACCAAACGGGTGGGGCTAAAACGTTCATATTTCACATGGTCATTAAAATTATGGTGATGTAGTACCCTTTGAAAGAAAAAGTTGGAAAAATTAGCTAGAATCCATAGAAATAAAGGTTTTAATATTAGTTTTTCAATTTTTAGTGCGATATTTTCGGCACATTTGGGCCGATTCTGACCAAACGGGTGGGGCTACAACGTTCATATTTCACATGGACATTAAAGGTTATGGTGATGTTGTACCTTTTGAAAGAAAAAGTTGAAAAAGTTAGTCAGAATCCACAGAAATAAAGGTTTTAATATGAGTTTTTTGAAGTTTATAATACCAATTAACAAGTAACAATAGAAACTTGACAACAATCACCTACAATGCATTCAAAAAGCACTTGCAAAGGAAAAGTGCGAACAAACGCGCAAAACGCAAACAAAAAACGTACAAAAAAAACGCTCATCCATCAACGCGGCGGGACTTTAGCGTTTTCTTGTAATTCGACAATTGGCGATACCTTACTCACAGCCTTGTTACAAACAATCAAAGAACCAACAGACCTAATGATTGCTTTGTATGGGCCGTGTTAATACGTTTTTATTATTTTAAATTAATATTATCCATTTTATTTGATGAGCGAAACGAAGACTTCAATTTTACCGACCCCCCAAAAAATTTAGCTCGGGAGTTTTTTTTTTTTTTTTGTCTGTCTGTCTGTCTGTCTGTCTGTCTGTGTCGCTCTCTACCGGGCAAACGGCATATCCGATCTTGATGAATATTGAAGGGGACCTTTGAAATCTCTTAACTTAGACTTGCTGAGTTTTTGGGTACAATCGAATAAATATTTCTCATAACTATCGTACTTTTACGATTTTTTTCTATTTTTAGTGCGATATTTTCGTGACATTTGGGCCGATTCTGACCAAACGGGTGGGGCTACAACGTTCATATTTCACATGGACATTAAGGTAATGGTGATTTATTGCTTTCTGAAAGAAAAAAATGAAAAAGTTATCCAGAATCTGTAGAAATAAAGCTTTTAATATAAGTTTTTTTAATTTTTGTGCGATATTTCCGTACCATTTTGGCCAATTCTGACCAAACGGGTGGGACTACAACGTTCATATTATACATGGACATTAAGGTTATGGTGATTTAGTACCTTTTGAAAGAAAAAGTTGAAAAAAATTAGCTAGAATCCATAGAAATAAAGGTTTTAATATTAGTTTTTCAATTTTTAGTGCGATATTTTCGGCACATTTGGGCCGATTCTGACCAAACGGGTGGGGCTACAACGTTCATATTTCACATGGACATTAAAGGTTATGGTGATGTAGTACCTTTTGAAAGAAAAAGTTGAAAAAGTTAGTCAGAATCCACAGAAATAAAGGTTTTAATATGAGTTTTTTGAAGTTTATAATACCAATTAACAAGTAACAATAGAAACTTGACAACAATCACCTACAATGCATTCAAAAAGCACTTGCAAAGGAAAAGTGCGAACAAACGCGCAAAACGCAAACAAAAAAACGTACAAAAAAACGCTCATCCATCAACGCGGCGGGACTTTAGCGTTTTCTTGTAATTAGACAATTGGCGATACCTTACTCACAGCCTTGTTACAAACAATCAAAGAACCAACAGACCTAATGATTGCTTTGTATGGGCCGTGTTAATATGTTTTTATTATTTGAAATTAATATTATCCATTTTATTTGATGAGCGAAACGAAGACTTCAATTTTACCGACCCCCCAAAAAATTTAGCTCGGGAGTTTTTTTTTTTTGTCTGTCTGTCTGTCTGTCTGTGTCGCTCTCTACCGGGCAAACGGCATATCCGATCTTGATAAATATTGAAGGGGACCTTTGAAATCTCTGAACTTAGACTTGCTGAGTTTTTGGGTACAATCGAAGAAATATTTCTCATAAATATCGTACTTTTACGATTTTTTTCTATTTTTAGTGCGATATTTTCGTGACATTTGGGCCGATTCTGACCAAACGGGTGGAACTACAACGTTCATATTACACATGGACATTAGGTAATGGTGATTTATTGCTTTCTGAAAGAGAAAAAATGAAAAAGTTAGCTCAGAATCCATAGAAATAAAGGTTTTAATATGAGTTTTTTTAATTTTTGTGCGATATTTCCGTACCATTTTGGGCCGATTCTGACCAAACGGATGGGGCTACACCGTTCATATCATACATGGACATTAAAGTTATGGTGAGTAGTCTCTTTTGAAAGAAAAAGTTGAACAAGTTATCCAGAATCCATAGAAATAAAGCTTCTGATATAAGTTTTTTACGGTTAATAATACCAATGGACAAGTAACAATAGAAACTTGACAACAATCACCTACAATGCGTAGGATGCAAAGCACTTGCTAAAGTAAAGATATCCCTAGCAAACTAAAAACTTAAAAAAGCTCATCCATCAACGCGACTAAAAAAAGCGTTTGCGAAGCTTCCTAGTGAGTAAAAAAAGCATTAAATGTCCGTGCCTGAAAGAGAGTCGTCGGAAGTGGATTCATTATTCTGCCAAGCCTGGTATCGTAATATCTCCTCTTGAAGACCAAGGAAAATTACGAGATTTGTCCTAACATACTTTGGACAATACTAAGTGCTGCCCTGCCCTGGATTACTTTTTACGATAACTCGCTCCAATTTTCCTAAACGGATAATATTGAAATTGTTTTTTCGGTTTTTAGGACAGTAACTGAACCGAATTCTCATCAAAATGTATATTTGAAAAAATGCATATGAAAAACAAAGCTCGTATCGGTGTAAAAATGAAATCCTAAACCAACAAGAAAAATGTAGCTCTTTGGCAATTGTTTTTCTGGGTGTGGTGCGAGTTAATTGGATGAGCGTAGCGAGCGTATCAAGTGAAGCGAAGACTTCAATTTCACTGACCCCTCAAAAAATTTAGCTCCAATGTTTTTTTTTCTGTCTGTTTGTTTGCTTTCTACCGGGCAAACGGCATATGCGATCTTGATGAAAATTGGAGGGGACCTTCGAAATCTTTGAACTTAGACTTGCCACGTTTTTGGGTACAATCGAAGAAATATTTCTCATGAATATCGTACTTTTACGATTTTTTTCGATTTTTAGTGCGATATTTTCGTGACATTTGGGCCGATTCTGACCAAACGGGTGGGGCTACAACGTTCATATTTCACAGGGACATTAAGGTAATGGTGATGTATTGCTTTCTGAAATAAAAAGTTGAAAAAGTTAGCCAGTATCCATAGAATAAAGGTTTTAATATGAGTTTTATGAGGTTTTAATAACCAATTAACAA
>JAMZAV010015964.1:0-10793 GCA_024449915.1 Sweltsa coloradensis | reverse complement strand
GGAAAAAAAGGGGGGAAGGGAGGGGAATTTTTAAAGGTTTAAAAGGAAATACCAATGGAAATTTAACCAGGAAAGATGTTGGGGAAGAACGAAAAAATATGGCAAAAACTGGTAGAGGTTCCTGGGGAAGAAGACAGCGGAGAGGAAGAAGGGGAAGTAGATGAGGCAGAGGAAGAAAAAGATGGTGGGGGAGAAGCGTCAGGCATGGTTTACCCGGCTTCGATAACCCCGGGGAGCCAAGAAGTGGTAGGAACCTCCCACCCCTACCCAACTTAGTTGGAAATAGTTTTCGATGTTAATTAATTCTTCATTCATTTTGGGCTTTCAGACATTTTTTATATATACCTATACTTTTGTTATTCAAGTTTTTTTTGTTGTATTTGATGTAGTATTTTAATTTTGAAGTACTTGTTTATGTATTAAATTATTTTTAACGTGTTTGTATTGTTAAAAATTGTATTTTAATTGTTAATTTTTAGTAACCCCAACACTTGGGGGGTAATACCCTGTTGTTGGAGATTAATAAATAAAAAAATGAAAGTACACAACGAGCTAGGTGCAAACTTTATTTAAATGGCGTGGTTTGACTGTGTACTGACGTCATTTGCTGTTTGATATTAAATGCACTACAAAGAGAAAATGCCATCCATAAAAAGCTTCTACAAATTAAACCATTTGCTTTTGAAACTTTTATTCGTCCTTACCGACATTTGTAGACAAATCTGCATCTGTTTCATATACTTGCGCACAATAGGAACCCCCACTTCATTTTTGTAAATATTTTTGAAAAGAAAAAAAAAACAAACTAAAAAGCAAACAAAACAGATTTCCAATAATTTTTTCAAAGTACTACGATTATTTTTGCAAATAATATGCTTAAGGTTAAAAAATGTACGTACAACTTTTGTAACGCAATTCCTTCTTGATTCCAGATACAATTTTAGCCCGTTTTGCACAAAACTCTTGAAGGTGTCTGTGAGATACTGAGCCACCAGCATGAATTTTCGGACATATGTAAACAACACTTCCTCAAACACTTCGCAACATACGCAGATAATGTAAGAAGAATATTCATCTCGAGGGGAAAGTGACCGACAAACCCATTTAGAAAGTAACTCATCCGTAGAAGACGCGGCACGGTATGTTGCATATCAATGTATTCATTTATAACCAATCAGACACGCTCCCCAAGTGTGATGTTGGCAATAATTAAATAACCAACTTAATATAATGCATAAATTACAAATTAAAGTATCGTTTAGGAAGGCCAGCTAAAGTGCAAAAAACCATCATACACTTTTATAAAATAAAATAATGAAAGCTAAGGCAGGCATTATATATATTTGATAGTCAAAGCGGAATGGCTTAAATGTGAGCTAGGTGAAAGATGAGAGGGTCTTAAATATTATTATTATTTTATTAGATGTATTTCATACAAACTCGGTCAAAACCGGAGCTAACATGTTGGACGGACTTACGTCAAGTACTTCCATGTGTATCTATATTACATACCTACATTATTACTTTGTCTTAACTCTAACTAAAATAAGTCATTTATAATATAGTTTGTAGATGATGTTTTTCTTTCTGCTGTGTACGGTCGGGGCCCGATTCTCGTCGCCATCCTAGCTTTTGCTCTTCGGACTATGGGAAACCACGAAAACCATGTCAGGATGGAAGCTGTCTCGGAATCTCGAAGTATCATTCTTAAGTTTAGAAGTTTAAACGAACTTTTTCTACACGTGTTGAGTATTACTGCCTTTTGAGTCTCCGATGTAAACATTGGGTGGAAGATCTAGTGTTTAATGCTTTCATGTAGCTTCTCGGTATGATGCCATCAGCCGATATCACGTATGGGATTGTATTTACCTTTTTCTGTTTCCACATCTCTTGATCTCAATTGCAAGTTCACTATATTTGTCATTTTTTCTTCTTCCATGTAGTCTCGACGTTATGGCACATTGGGACAGAAAACGTCAAAAAGGGTAGTTTTCTTGTTTCTTCTTGTCAATTATAATTAATCCGGTCTTGTTGTGATGTATAGTTTGGTATGTTATAACTGTGCGGTCGTAATAAAATTTGAAATCTTTGCTATCTAGAAACTTTCTCCGGTTTGTATTTGTAGTAAGGTGTGTGTGTATCAATGAGGTTGTATCTGTTTGCTAGTTTTTTGGTGAATAATGTTAGCTATTTGGGTTTATGTCTGTAGAGGTAATCCGTTTGACATAGTGACTGGCACCGGATATGATGTGTTCGATTGTTTCACCCTTAAAACTACATTTTCTACATTGATCGTTTACTGTCGCATCTTGTATAATGTTTTTTTTATAATTTTCGTTGCAATCACTCTGTCTTGAATAGCCAGCATAAACCTTTGTTTCTCCAAATAGTTCCCCGTTGTTTAACCACCATTTGATGCTTTAATTCTACGGGCCCTTTATATAGTTCATCATAATGTCTCTTGTGTAGGGTCTTTCTGAGAGACGTAACTCTTTTGAAGCGTCATTTTATGAGTTTCCTTGTAATTGACATTTTCGTTTGCTAGATTGAGTGGAGTTAATGATTTGTCAGCTAGCACCACAGCCATATGCAGTGTGTTTGGTGCTCTTTGTAAAACAATATTTTTTTAAAAAATGTCTAGTTGTTTATAATATAGGTTGTTCAGATCAATTGGGGCCTCGCCCTCCTTGTACCTTGGAAGTGTCAATCTCTCTATTGCTGTTTTAGGATGATGCTTCTGTTTTTAGTAAGTGTAGTACGAGTTAATATTTCCAGCGCGTGGATGTCTGTCTGTGTCCATTTAATGATTCGAATGAATATGTCAGTACTGGTATAGCATATGCATTTATTTCTGTGATCTTGCTTTTTACCGTTTAGTTGCGTCTTGAGGATAGATTTTAGTCGCTTCTTGTAAGTATCTATCAATTTTCTTTCATTACTTTATGTTCAATTCTGGCAGCTTGTGAGAATCTTAAAATTTGTATACTTCGTTATCATCCATTACTCCAATCTATTTCCATCATCTACCTGGAACTCTTCTGCCTGCGTAACCTTCCCCTTTTTCCGATATGTAGCGTCTTACATTTGTCTACTCCAAACTCAATGCAGATATTTTGACTTAAATAAAAATGTAGTTTTTGATTAAAACTGTTTAGTTGAACAAAATATGATGCATATAACTTTAGATCATCCATGAAGAATAGGTGAGAAATTGTGTGACATACCATTTTATTGTCCTTAATTTTAAATCCGTATGTTGATTCGTAAGCATATGCGACAGTGGGTTTAATGACAGACAAAACCAAAACCTTAAATGCCTTTAAATTTGGAGGTCACCTTGGAAAAATGCCTACGTTTAATTGGATTGATTGTATTCTTGGTAGTATTTTGTTTTGGTTTTTCAATTTTTTTAAAGTTTTTTAAAGTGGTTGGTTCACCCCCATGCCCCTTCCCCATTATGTTTTTTCCCAAAAAGTTTAAATTACTTTATTTTATATAATTTTTTAAAATGTTAGATTTTTTGTATTAATTTTTTATTAATTATTTATAATTTATTTTTTTTATTTTTGGTATTATTAATTAAGTGTTAATATTTTTTTAATTATTTTAATTTTTTTTTTTATTTTTTATTTCAATTTATATATTATTTTTATCTATTAATAATTATTTTATTATTTTTATTAAATTGTTTTTAAAATTTTTACAATTTTATAATTATTATAATTTTATTATTGTATTAGATTATTATTTTTAAAAATTAATAATTTATTTATTATTTATTTTCATTAATTATTATTAAAAAGAAACAAAAAATCGAGGTATTTGCGGGGCTTTTTATAAATTATGACGACGCGGAAAATTTAAATTTCCAACCCCCAAATGGATCGAAATTTTGGTGCCCTAATCGGGATCGTAGAAAGCATCAACAAGAATACTTATTTTAGATTATAATTATATTAATAAAACTTATTATTATTTTTAAAAAAAATTAATATAAAAATTAAATTATAAGAATATCAAAACAGGATGAAATAATGAAGAGTAACTGACCATCTTCACGAGCTAGACCAGTACGGCAGAAATAAAAACATTGAAATATCGAATGTGTTAGAAGAAGCGGTGAAAAACCCTAGAAGAAAATCGTGGTCAAAGCTAAGTGAGATTGTAGGTGTTAATATTACGTCCGCGATATCATGTGGTCCACCGTGTAAAATCAAACAGTAAGTACCCCCCAAAAGTAATTGTTCAGTTCGCTTCTAGAAAGAAGAGGGACGAAATCCTCGCCTGTCGTCGCAAAGGTGTCGGTGAGGAATAAGGACCTGTTTAGGAAGAAGAGGAGGACGGAAACCTTCCCATATATATAAACGAACTTTTATCACCTCACTATAAGCTTTTATTCTGGCAAGTGAAAGAAAAAGCAAAGGTGACAGGTTTTAAATTTGTCTGGTTTAATCGGGGGGGTTATCTGCGTCCGAAAGGGCGAAAATCTAAAGAAGTACTTAAGGTAAAACCCAACGTGATATTGATAAATTAAATTAGGTATATAGGAAATGGATTTTTGGAGTCCACCGTCTCCTGAAACGGAAGTGATTGATAGTATTGACAACTGGATTCAGGTGTGTCAAGGGCTAACAATAGTTCATTTAAATATAAGATCGATTAAAAAACATTGGGATGAACTGAGAGTTCTTCTGGGAAACAGTTAGATAAAAAATTCATGTGTTAGCACTAAGTGAGGTTAAAAGTGAAAGAAATATGTAGTCAATTTGAGTTGGTCGGGTATGAAATGTTTTTTATTTAAGAAACGAAAGACGAGGTGGTGGTTTAATTCTGTACGTAAGAACTCGATTGTATTTGAGAGGAGTTATGTGTTGTTTAGTCATTTTGAAGACAAAGCAGGTAACATAATAGTTTTAAAAAATAATGTCGTGTCACTATTGTTTGTTTACCGACCTCCCAGTAATAACACAAAGAAAAAATTCATTCAGGAGATTTATAAAATTGGAAAGAGGTTAAAGACACAACAGCAATTTCATTTGGTGATGTCAACATTGATATTCTAAGCGATTTTGATCATTTGTACAACATTATGAAACAAGTCTAGCCGCTTAACGGTTTTACTAGGTATATCTCTGGGGCAACACGTGAGGAGATGGTAAGGGCAGACTCAGAAGGTCGTGCATAGATCACGTTTTTGTTACGGCGGTTAATATTCAGATTAGGTCAGCTATCTTTACCTCAAAAGGTATCGGATCATTAATAATAATGACATCATTGAATTATCTCAAATGAAACTAAATCGAGGGTAAGAATTATGCCACAATTATGAATGAAAATAAACTTCTTCATATTCTTAAAGTATAAATTGGGATATCTTGCTTTCTGCTAACAGCTGTGAAACATTGTATAATTTTTGTATTTAAATTTCAAAAGGCGTAATGAACGGGCTACGGTGTATTAAAGAGCAAGTATAACAAAAGGGGTAATAAATCGTGGATGACATCAGAGTTATTGGGTATGATATCAAAAAGAGACGTTTTTCCATCAATGGAAAAAGTGTAAAAATATAAACCTTGCGAAAGGGGTTTACAGGGCTGAGTACAACAACATTCGTAATATATTGAAAAGAAGATAAAAATAGCAAAACAGAATTACTACCGTAAGCTTTTTGGAAAAAATAAAGGAAATATAAAAGATACTTGGCAAACTATAAATACAATTTTAGGAAAGAAAAATAAAAAGTCAGTAGATGCAGTTATTAAAAAGTATTTAGGCAAAAATGAGAGTCCCATTAATATAGTAAACAAATTTGCAAATTTTTGTAGAAGAGGTTGAGCAATCATTCATAATTGTGACGTGACTTGTGTTAAAGATGATACAGGAGAAAATAGTTTTAAATTTTTCCCGCAGAAGCAATCGGTATACATTCCTCCTATTGATCGGCAACAGTGCAAGAAATCATCGTAGCAATGAATCCGGAAAAAAGTGCCGGTTATGAGGAATAAGGGTTAAAGACTTGCAAAAATATAAAGAATCGATCAGTCCAGTAATTGCTTTGTTATAAAAATTTTTCAATTAAAGAGGGTGTGGTGCCAGATATGCTCAAGATATCAATTGTAAGGCCTGTCTATAAAAAAGGAAGCCATTATGATTATTCCAATTATCGCCCAATTGCCTTGTTGTCTGTGATCAATAAGATTATGGAAAAATATGTGTCTGGCGTTATAAGTGATTCTTTACGAAAATTTAATATATTTAAAAAAAACCAATTGGTTTTCAGAAGGGCAAAAGTACATCTGACCTCTTATTAAAAAATTTTTAAATCTAGTAAATTCTAAATTTAAATGATAATTTGCATGTGGTATGCATGTTATTGATTTCACGAAAGCGTTTGACAAAACTCAACCACAAGAAATTATTATTGGCATTAGAAAATGTCGGTGTGAGGGGTTCAATTTTGCGATGGTTTCAGAATTATCTAGAAAATAGAAAAATAGTTGTAAAAATAGGTGAAGTGTTCAGCACCGCTAAAATAATAAAATCAGGGGTGCCGCAAGGGGTCAATCTAGGGCCATTTTTATACTTGGTATATGTTAATGCGATTAGCGATTCTTAAAGAAGTGTTTTGCATATTTTTTGCCGAGACTCAGCATTAGTTGCGATTCATAGGAGGATTCAATTGCTGAAATGTATTTGCAAGAGGATTTTAATAATTTACTGAGATGGACTCATGATGAGGTTTGATTGTTAATGCTAAAAAAACCAAATAGTTCACATTTCTACTCCTTTAAATCTTGAACCAATGTTTCTGTTAAAGTCATATCACACTCGGTACAGTGTTTGCATAATAACGTTAATCAAAAATCACGTGACAAAAAATTGCAACTGTGATCAAATGATTTAGTCGGTGTACAGTCACGTGTATTTTGGGGAAACGAAGTTGATCAGTGATTTTCTTGGGACAAACATATTAGTAGATTATGCAACAGGATTCGACCCTGCGCAGCACAACTGTACCATTTTAAAAATATTCTCCCATATAGTTTACTTCGTATGGTTTTAAAATCGCAATGGTTGAGTCAATCATCTCGTATGCACTGTTGGCCTGGGAAATGCCTTATATGTATATTAATCAATTAGAAAGTTTACAGAAAAATATATTAAAAACAATTCTACCCAATCATATAACAGATCATTGTTCGTCAAACGAGTTTTTTCAAATATCTGATTTGCTTCCCCTAAATGTTATGTATAATATATAAGTTAATAAACTAAATTTTATTTTTAATGATGAACACAAAATTAAAATTGACCCTACCATATATACAAGAGCGCAAGCCGCAAATGACTACAGAGTTCCTTTGACAGCAAATAAATATGGTGAGCGATCTCTGCAGGTTAGTGTGCCGCAGAGTTTAATCTCTTGCCGCCGAAATTAAAAGAATTGGATAGGTTGAGCCAAGTCAAGATAAGAGTTAAAGAGTTCTTTTGTCCAATTAAGTAGAATTTTTTACAATATTTTTCGTTTCCTTTTTTTTCCAGAGCTCTTTTGTATGAGTAACTGTTCATTTATTTTGTGTTTTGTTATTCAAATTTGAATTGTTTAATAAGTTTTATAATTTATATTGTTAACATTATGTAGGAATTAGCCATGGGGAAACTGCATTCCGTATCTAGCATGTAACTTAATAGTATGTAATAATTTTCATAAGAATAAACCCACAGACAAGCTTATCAAAGCTTTGTGGGGAATCGAATAAAATTGTAATTATAATTCTGTAAGAAACTTTTTTGCTAATTAAAAAAAGATTATTATTATTATTATTATTTATTATTATTTTTAAAATAATATTTTAATTTATTTTTTTTCTTTTTTATTAAATTATGATATTAGAAATTTTTAAAAAGAACTAAGCCGCAATGTGACTCGACAAATTGATTTCTTTTAATTTTTGAAAATAAAACAAGAATATGAATATTAAATTCTAGTATTATTATATTTTATTAATAGTTAGATTTTTTATAAATTAAAAAAATTTTTATTATTAAATAAAAAATTAGAAATTAAAAAAATTTTTACAATATGAAAATTTAAAATAATTTTATTTTTCCATTGTAAAAATTAAAAAGAAAAAATTACATTTTATGTTATAGATTTTATTATATTATTATTAGTATTAATTTTATTAAAATAAATTAATTTTTTTAAAATTTTGTTTCGGCAAAAAACCGATTAAAAACATACTCATAATTTACATTTTAAAGATTAAAAATAGCGGGAGTTCTGGAAAATGTTGATTAGTACAAACAAAAAGGTTAAAAGGTTTTTTCCTGAAACACTTTTCCAAACGTAAAGATTAAAAATTGGTTTAAACGTAACGTTTTTAAATGTAGTTAGGAAATGTGATATGTCTTTAAAAAATAATTTTTTGGGTTAATAGCCCCTTTAAGTCCCGCCGCGTTGATGGATGAGCTTTTTTAAGTTTTTAGTTTGCGTGGGATATCTTTACTTTTGCAAGTGCTTTGTTTTGTTACCTACGCATGTAGGTGATTGTTGTCAAGTTTCTATTGTTTCTTGTCAATTGGTATTATTTACCGTAAAAACTTATATTAAAAGCTTTATTCTATGGATTCTGGCTAACTTTTCAACTTTTTCTTTCAAAAGGTACTACATCACCATAACCTTAATGTCCATGTATAATATGGACGTTGTAGCCCCACCCGTTTGGTCAGAATTGGCCCAAATGGCACGAAATACAGCACAAAAAATCAAAAGCTTATATTAAAAGCTTTATTTCTATAGATTCTGCTAATTTTTTTAACTTTATCTTTAAAAGGTACTACATCACCATAACCTTAATGACCATGTATAATATGAACGTTGTAGTCTCACCCGTTTGGTCAGAATTGGCCCAAATGTCAAGAAAATATCGCACTAAAAATCGAAAAAAATCGTAAAAGTACGATATTCATGAGAAATATTTCTTCGATTGTACCCAAAAACAATACATATCTAAGTTTAGAGATTTCGAAGGTCTTCTCCAATTTTCTTCAAGATCGGATATGCCGTTTGCCTGGTAGAGAGTTAATAAACAGACAGAAAATCAAACAAAAAACAAACAAAAAAAGACACCGAGCTAATTTTTGGGGGTCAGTGAAATTGAAGTCTTCGCTTCGCTCATCCAATTAACTAGTCACAATTTTTTTTTGTATTTTTGGTAGTTTTGTTCAAACCTATAATATAAATCACCAATGTGTAATGTGCAAAAATAGTCTTATGGATTAAATCCCGTTGTTTTAGTCCAATCAGGTGGATTATTTTCCACAGTTGTATTGAACTCTATGTAGGAAGAAGACAAATGTCAGGACTAATTCATTCAAATAAAAAGGTTTAAAAAATTTAAAATAAAAAATATCATCTCTCTACTTGACACCGTCCCCTAGCGCGCGGATTAGTTAGCAACTACGTAGTAGTTGGCGAGATGGTCATGTTTTCGTTAGGAATGCGGGCCCCCGAGCCGTGGGGGGGGGGGGGGGATATTGACAAAGTCGCCAACTGGGCAGTCCCGGTATCCTTTCCATTGAATATTCTGCAGGCAAGAAACTGAAAGGCTCGTCACATCGTCGGGACGACTTGCACGTCGATTGGGTGGATTAGTTATTAGTAACGAGCTACTTTTGACTTTCCCGTCCCAGTTCCTATGATGTTGGGAGGGTGGTAATAAAAACAATACTAAAACATAAATATGCTAATATGTGTGTATTACACAATGAATACAAAATATATGTACACTGACAGTAAATAGTGCACCAGGGTGGCGACTACACAAATTGTTTGCAGCCCTGTAATTAATAGTAATTGAAAGGGAAGTGGGGAAAAGAAAAAATCCAACAATAAAATTATGTAAATGATAGCAATCACCGATAATAAAAGCAAATATATGTTTTCATTCAAATTTCCCAAAAAATCAGCAGACAAAGTGCTATCAGTATACCATAAACAAAACCAAACTGTTGATCAATTTAGGCGGAGGGTTCTGCCCTTGCCCAATCCCGATGTCTCACTTAGTCCCAAAACACCGTCTATTAATATGTCAAAATTAATACTCATGAGATCTTCTTTGTCGGATTCTTTACGACAAGCCTTTCTTTGGTGTTGTCAACTTTAAAAACATCTCTCACAGTCACCATTTCTCCCGTCCCAGCCCCGCCTGCTAATTACTCATTTTGCCCTCATCCCCCCCCCCCCCCAAATCCTCAAAAAAGTGTGAGGTTTTCTTTTTTGAAAGCACTCAAATGATAGGCCTAATTTTAAACAAGCAACAAATGCAATCAATCAAATTTATAGAAAACAAAAAAAAAATATTGTAGGCCTATGCGTGGGCCCGATCAAGCCGTGTTCTTGCAAGTGAAATTTACTGAGGTACCTACTTTTCTATACATACATTTCATTCATAAAATTAATTAATATCAAACCCTATTTCCAACTAAGTCGGGTGGGGGTGGGAGGGTCCCACCACATTCTTGGGTCCACGGGGTTATCGAAACGGCTAGCCATGCCTGACGCTTCTCCCACATCATCTTTTCTTCCTCTGCGTCATCAACTTCACTTTCTTCCTCTCCTCTGTCTTTTTCCTCAGGGACCTCCACCAGTTTATTCCATGTTTTTCGTTCTTCCCAACATTTTTCTTTGGGTTTAAACCTTTCCCAACGCATTTCTCTTTTTTAAAAACCATTGCTAGAACTTCTTTTCCATCTCAGTCGGGGCCTCCCTTTTTTCTCTGTTTTGTTTC
>JAMZAV010015963.1:0-11193 GCA_024449915.1 Sweltsa coloradensis | reverse complement strand
CGGTTTTGCGGTAAAGAACTTTAGAATGTCCAGGGGCGGTGTTTAACAAGACTCATCCCTTGCATTGACATTAACTAGGTTTAAACACCTTGAGTCTTTACGGTGGCGGGAGTCGAACCTGAGACCTCGTGAATTAGTGTCTCGCGCGTAATGAAACCTTTAGGAATGTCCATGGGCTGTGTTTAACAAAACTTATCCCTTGCGTTCACATTCACTAGTTATTAACACCTTGACAATATTACAGCGAGTCTTTACGGTGGCGGGAGTAGAACCTGAGACCTCGTGAATCAGTGTCTCGCGCGTAACGAGACCTTTAGAAATGTCCATGGGCTGTGTTTAACAAGACTCATCCCTTGCGTTCACATTCACTAACTAGAAAACTGCCAAATTCGTTAATAGACGAGTGAGTGAGCCATGTGTTGAGTGCCCAGTATCATTCCTTTTTCTATCCCAAAACATAGGACTTGATCTAGACAGCGTTGGTTTTTCCTTTCTAGCTTATCATAGGAAAGAGTGGCGCATTATTGCCTTAAAGTTGACGCGCCTATAACTAAACTTAAAAACCTTATTATTCATACCAATATAATCAAACTTAAAAACAAATTCTCCCAGTACTCAACACATGACTCACTCACTCGTCTAATAACGGACTTTGACGTTTTGTTAGTCTAGTTGGTAAGGCGCCCTTATACCCGAAAGGGGGAGACCGGGGTTTTCAATCCCCTGGTCGGGAAGATTTTGTTACTTTCTGGATTTTATTTTTAAAATGTTTTGAAAGGGCATATATCGCAGTGTAGCTGCAGTCTATCATCTGTGGCAATATATGGAAAACATAGTACGGAAGTACGTATAAAATTTGCAAGGGTTTATTCAATCTCCAAACGGAATTTGGGGGTACCTTGAGGTGCAAGTTTCGATACACCTTGGGCACTGCATTTCACTGTCTGACAAATAACAAACAAAAGTATTTTTTTCTCAAACAAAACCCATTGTCTTTAAAAAGAATTCCTACACATTTGAAAAACTATTTTTCAATTTGATTCGGCTGATATTCGACGTATACCACACATACAGAATCACTAAAGTGCCATATTACTTGAATTTTTATCCTCAGTTCGAAACTAGTTCAAAACTAACTTTTAAATAGAATTAGTTGAACCGCTTAAACTCGTTGATAACACACCTTGTACCAATAACATTTATGCTTGTACAATAAAATGATCTAGATCAAGATCATCAATATATTTTACTTAGTCTTCACTTTCTTCACTTTTGACTTACTTCAATGAATAAATAAAATTAATATTGTTCATATTGTAAATATAATGTCAGGAGACCAATAGTGAAATTAAAAAAAAGTAGCCACTATTGGACTCGACACTAGAGTTATTTTAAGTTCTTGGACTCGACTCGAACTACAAAATCATGACTCACACACCCATGATAATAAGTCAAGTTCCCGTTCCTCTTATAAAATGAAAACTTTCAAGCTGCAACAAGAAACAAGTTCTCCCCATCAAAGAAAAAAATCGCTGATAAAATTTTTAATATTTATTAACGTAGGCTTATCCATTCATCAGATTACTGTGCTAGATGTAGACTAAACTTTCCCTTGACGAAATCCCGACGACGACGACGACGACCAAGACGACACGAACGATGACAAAGACGATGACGAATGCTACGTGAGAACCCCTTTCCTCTAACAACCCGTGGCTGGTTCGACCACCATGAGACGTCTCCCCCCCCCCCCCATATCCCCTAGGCTATAGTGGTGTATTATTACCTAAGGGTTAACGCGCCCTTAATCTAAATAAACAAAATATATTGTCTACATCATCTGCTCCCGTCTGGGCTCGGGGTATCGACAAATGCAAGGAAAGAGGTAAAGTCATCTCGAAAACATCAGCTAGTAAGTAGGGTAGTACCTTATGTCCCGAAACTAGAGGCGAACTCTGACGGTCGTCGTCGGGAACCTCTCCACCTTCTCTTGACGACCTCAATGACGACGGAGTCAATGACAACACGAACGATGACAAAGACATTGACGACCACGACGTAAGAACCCACCCTTCCCCCTTTCGCTTCCCAGCCTGTGGCTGGTTTTGACCAGTACGTGTTTTACCGCCCCTTAAGGCACATCCCCTAGGCTATAGTGGTGTATTATGACCTAAGGGTTAACGCGCCCTTAATCTAAATAAACAAAATATATTGTCTACATCATCTGCTCCCGTCTGGGCTCGGGGTATCGACAAATGCAAGGAAAGAGGTAAAGTCATCTCGAAAACATCAGCTAGTAAGTAGGGTAGTACCTTATGTCCCGAAACTAGAGGCGAACTCTGGCGGTCGTCGTCGGGAACCTTTCCACCTTCTCTTGACGACCTCAATGACGACGGAGCCAATGACAACACGAACGATGACAAAGACATTGACGACCACGACGTAGAAACCCACCCTTCCCCCTTTCGCTTCCCAGCCTGTGGCTGGTTTTGACCAGTACGTGTTTTACCGCCCCTTAAGGCACATCCCCTAGGCTAGAGGGGCGCATTCTTGTTTACATTCATATGTTACAAGTTTCAATTATTGTCTCCATTTTAACTCAGTTGTTAGAACTAAAAACGTTATAGCCTATGTTAAATTAATAGAGAAAGATAAGTTATTTTGTAAAGCTAAATTCGGAAAGAAAAAAAGACTGCTTAATTCACCTTTCAAATTTAAAATGTCTTAAAGGGGCAATTACCCCCAAAAATTATTTTTTACCACATAATCTTTACTCAAGCCTACTATAGATGTTAAATATCATTGGTTTGATCACATTTGTCTGGACATTGATAATATTCAACCTTAAACAACATCTATATGGCGGTGCGTATTGTTGTTGATGTAGTCCGGCTGGAACTTCAATGTCAAAGAGTCCCGTGACCAAACCCCGATCATGCAAACCTGGTGGAGGATTGGTATTTACACAGCTTGGCATTGCCACATTGCGGAGAGTAAGTTGTGAGTAAGGTAAACGAATGAGGGCTCGTTGGTCTTGTGTGTGGCTCGTTGGCCTTGTTGTTAGCGTATCTGCTTCCAATGCAGAAGGTACAGGGTTCGATTCCCGCTTAAGTCGGTAGTTTTTTAACTTCTGTTTTGGACTTAAGTCCATCAGTTCGTGTCTTAGAAGTTTGTAAACGGTAACTTTGGAGCCGTCCTAGCAACAGAGCACATAGTTAATTCAGAGTTGTTCTGAATCTGCCTGGTTGATTCTGGCGTTGATTCGCGGGTGTTCGCACTGTCCATACCACTGATTGCTATATTTCCTATTAAAATTATCGATCTTTGGTTGGTTATCGCTCACTCGTCGATTGCGTCGGGGCCTACAGGGTTGGCTTGGTCGCTTTGATTTAAAGTCCTCCACTGGAAATCAGTTATATAACTGAGTGGGTAGACTCTAAATAAAATTTATTTATTTATTTATTTCTTCACAGAAATAACCTTGAAGAAATATAGGAACTCTCCTGCTACCGTTCTTCTCTTATAACCACATTAATAATATCATATATGATAAGATAATTAATATTTATTAATATTACATGATACACTTCAGAAATTAAAAAACTCCAGCCAGACCGGGGTTCGAACCCGGGTCTCCCACATTCCAGGTGAATGTTACGTAGGGGTGTGGATAGGGAGTCCAACAGTTTACCTGGTTGGTGACTGCAGGGGTCTCGTAGAAGAAAGACACAAAAATAAACATAATAAACAAAAACGTCGAAACTGTTTCGGCCAAACAGGGCCTTGCTCACTCGACGAGAGCGGAGAGTTAACTAACCTAGGTCAATACAGTTATTTACAAGACACGCCAGTGGCGCTGTTGGGTGGGAGTGGAGTGGAGAGAACTAGAAGGGGTGTGGGTGGAGCAGTGGACTGTGGAGTAGTAACTACTTCAGATTGTTAAACTGATACATATTATGTAATGTTTACTAATGAATAAATAATAATAAAAAAATAACGAATGTTGAAGCTAGAGGGAAGCCCTTAGTTGGTGATCAACTGGTGAGCCAGCTCCCACTAGGGCAGGCAGGGCTCTCACAACGCTGGCCTGGTAGCATTCGCTGAAATGCAGGTTGTGAGAGAGCATGTAGGGCCACTGGTTGTTCAATGTTGCCGGCCTTGGTGTCATGTCTGTGGCCAATCATTCGTGTGTTGAGGGCGTTATTAGTGTGGCCTATGTATTCAGCTGGGCATTATTATTATTATTAATTATTTATTTGCAACAGGCAATGTAGCCCACTAGTGCAAATTTAATAGAGAAGGGAGGAGGGGAAACCCGGTACCGGCACATAGCCTACTCCTACCGAAAAGTACCAAGGGGACCAACGGCTTTACGTCCCATCCGAAAGGGACGGCCCTTACTAAAATTTTTGTAAACCAATCGATAACCAACTGATAAACTTCTTGTAAACCATAATAACCAATTGCAAACCTTTTGATAACCACTAGTAACCAGCTAAAAGTCCTGAAAATATATTTTAACTAAATGTAAACCTATTGATAACCAATTAAAAACCCAATTTGATAACTTATTGCCAAACCAATTGACAACCGTGGTTTTTTATAAACCTTCTTATAACCAATTGACAACTAACTGTAAACCTCAAGTAACAACCAACTGACTACCATGTTTATTAGTTGGTTTACTACTTTTTCTGAGAATCGTATAATAAACCAAAACATAACCAATTGACAACCTTGGTTATTATGAACCTTCTCATAACCAATTGACAATTAACTGTAAATCTCAAGTAATTACCAAATGAGGGTTTTATATTTGGTTATTAAAAACCTTAAATAGCCATATGAAAACCACGCCACTGTAACACCCTGCTTCAAATGGAATGGACTTGATTATAGATATCTAGGAAAACGCTTAAGTCCCGCCGCGTTGATGGATGAACTTTTTTTTATGTTTTTAGTTTTTCGTAGGACCACTTTTCCTTTGCAAGTGCTTTTTGAATGCATTGTAGTTGATTGTTGTCAAGTTTCTATTGTTACTTGTTAATTGTATTATAAACTAAAAAAAATCATATCAAAACCTTTATTTCTATGGGATTCTGGTAACTTTTTCAACTTTTTCATTCAAAAAGGGACAACATCACCATAACCTTATTGTTCATGTGAAATATCAACGTTGTAGCCCTACCCGTTTGGTCAGAATCGGCCCAAATGTCACGAAAATATCGCACTAAAAATCGAAAAAAAATCGTTAAAGTACGATATTCATGAGAAATATTTCTTCGATAAAAAAAAATTGAACTGGAAAAAATATTTGGTGCTATGAAGAATAACGGATACTCAAATGACTGGTTAAAAAAGACTATTTTTCCACAAGATATCATCAAACCTGACATGAGTAAAGATATTGAGGTGGTTAAACCTAGGATTTATAAAAACGGTCTGCATTTGGGTACTATCCGAATCTTTCAGAAAAGATCAAACGCATTTTTGCTCCGTATGGGATAAGAGTTGTTTTTAGTTCGTCTAATACGTTCGCAGCATTCTCACCAAGACTAAAACCCAGGGATGAGGTTCAGTCATCTAAGGGTGTTATTATTCTATTTCCTTGCGAATGTGATGCTAGATACATTGGTGAAACCAAGAGACCTTTGATGGTAAGAATAAAGAACAAAGAACAATGTGAAACAACATAAGATTGATACTTAAAACTCGCAGAACATGTTTATGAAAATCATCATCATATTAATTGGGAAGACGCTTCAATCCTTGCACATGAGTCTAATGCCACAACACAGAAAATTAAGGAAGCTGGTTTGATTTCATGTGTGGCCAATACAATCAGTGTGCCTAGTGTTAATTATCCAGCCATTTGGAAAAGTTTCTGTCCATCAATTTCATCACTAGATCATTAGTTTTATTTCATACATCAATAACTGTCCAACTTGTCAATTTAATGTTCTGTTTTTTGGTTTTTTATTTTTATTTATAATAAACTTTTTTGTTAATAATTTGGTATTAATGCACAGCCATATTTATAATATTTTGTGAAATGTTTTTTGTCCTGTCTGTTGTGGTTTTTTAATTGTTAATTTTGTTTGATAAAGATTTCTGTAAAGAAATCGAAATATCACATTAAAATAAATATTTTGTTAACTAACAGTGAAAAAGTCCAATGATTTATATTTATATTGTTAATTGTAATTATAAACCTCAAAAAAACTCATATTAAAACCTTTATTTCTATTGATTTTGGCTATTTTTTTCAACTTTTTCTTTTAAAAGGTACTACATTACCATAACCATAATGTCCATGTGAAATATGAACGTTGTAGCCCTACCCGTTTGGTCAGAATCGGACCAAATTTCACGAACATATTGCACGAAAAAAATCGTTAAAGTACGATATCCATGAGAAATATTTCTTCGATTGTACCCAAAAACGTGGCACGTCTAAGTTCAGAGATTTCGAAGGTCCCCTTCAATTTTCATCAAGATCGCATATGCCGTTTGCCCGGAATCGTGCAAACAAACAGACAGAAAAACAAACAAAAAAAAACAAACAAAAAAACACCCGATAATAATAATAATAATAATAATAATAATAATAATAATAATAATAATAATAATAATAATAATAATAATAATAATAATAACCACTTAAATGGCAACTATGGTTTTAATTGATTTACAATTAAATGTATTTGATTTAAATCAAATGATGAGTTAAATCTAAATCATTAATATAGGTACATCCAAAAGCATAAAATTTCCCTGAAGTGCCCTTTTTTTCTTCATTCGGAGCGAAGTGTGTACTATGTATATTATACTAGTTATTGTATACATAAACCGTTTATTATATTGATGACTGTATGATATACATGTAGAAATTATCAGTCAGGCGCAAAGATATGAACACATGATGTCAGGGATAATCGGAAGAATTATCATTTCGAAGATATGATTTGGAACGTTGCAATAACTACTTTCTGGGAAAACTTTAGTTAATAAAAAGAATTCCAGATATTGTTAAATCATATGTTTAATAGGAACGAAATTTAAAATAAAATTACAATATTGAGTAGTAAAGACGTTGCATTCTGCAACACACGATACAAGCGCGCGGCCCAACCTTATAAGCAAGCCTGCGCGCTGTTACTGGCACAGGTTCCGTGGCCAGTTGGAGAGAGCGTCGAGCTATGGAGGAAGGGATCCCGGGATCGAGACCGACAGTCACCAATAAAATTTAATTGTCTAATTCTTCTTCCATCCAGTGTGTGTTTGTTCCTTGGTATGTACATATGTGAATTGAAGTCCTAACGTCATTGAAAGTACTTATTTTTAGAATATTTGATTCCGTAATCTGATTTGTTTTTTGTTATTTGAGTGACTACTAGATCGCGCTGGTGTTCCTTACCTCTGATAACCATGGTTATGTATTGGTTGTTATTTGGTTAACAATTGGTTTATAAATGGTTATCGTTTGGTTATTAGTTGGTTATCATATGTCTTCCAAATCAACAAAAGAAGAGGTTTACAAACGGTTATCTATGATAACCATTTGATAACTTTTTGAAACAAATGTTATCAGTTTGTTTACAAATGGTTATTGAAAGGTTATGTCTTCTGGGTTGCTATTTGGTTATTAGTTGGTTATCGATTGGTTTACAAACATTTAAGTTAGGGGGTGTATACCTTGACAGTCATATAGGTTCCTCCACTAACCCGGACTGCCGAGCAGACGGCGCCAAGGAGAACGAAGCTGTCACACAAGCTTACGAACCCTAGTCTGCTCTAGCCAGCGATATACGTGTGTTTCAGGGCAGAGCGGCGACCCACTCGACCCCTGACCACGCCCGATGTCGCTTAACTTCAGTGTTCGAGTGGGAACTGGTTAAACGACCGCGGCTAAATCTACTGCACCTCAACTGGTAAATGATGTTGTTCGTTTGACAAGTGTTGTGTTCCTGGATGTTTTAGGTTCTGTCTGTGGCTCTCGCTGTAAACGACTCGGTGGGCAGGTGGAGTTGACATGTTTTACAGCGAGCGCTGTCACAGGGGTAGGAGCCAGGTGGTAGGGCTACTTGGGATGTGTCGGTCTTACTCCGGGGAATCAACTCGAAATCATAAACAAAAATTGCTTGGCCATGAACCAAATTCAATGGCCACGCCATTTTTTTTTATGATTTCGAGTTTAAAAATTTTACTTTTTTATCACAAAAATCGTTGGCTTGGCGCTCGTCAACAGGCGAAATGATCTTACTTCTTTTCAAAGCGAAAACAAAGGAGAAAGAATGAAAAGCTTGGCTCAACTTCTATTTCTCACAGCATTCACAGCCGAAGACTTTTGAAGGAGAGCTTGGCTGCCAGTTTTTTTTTTTTACAAATTTTTGTATTTGTGGGGCTATTATTATCTAATGTTTATAGTGTAGGATCAAATATCAAAATCAAAATTTTAAAACTTAGAAAATAATAAAATCATCAAACACGCCATAAACTCATTTCATTGACTTACAATATTACAGGAACCGGTTGAAGCGCCCTAGGTTATCACCTCGTCGTCCATGCCGTACTCTGCCTCTTGGCCGTGTTCTCATGCTGTCTATAGTGACTTTCAGTTCGGCTTGTCAGCGCCTGAGACTACGTTAACCTACAGAGCCTCCCTTAAAACTGGTTTGACCGCTGACAAGCCGAACTGAGAGCCACTATAGATGCAGTCTTATACTAGGGCGAGGAAAGGTTATGTTCCCGGGTACTCAACACATGGCCTCTCACTCTCTAAACACGAATCTTCACAACTTTATAAATTATCGTCAAAAGTACTCTAAAAACAAGTAAATTGTCACAATTTGCAATGTTAGTAATCAAAAGATCCCCATTGTACCAACATGCATACTTTTCCCGAAATAATGGTTTCGTGGATAGTTTTACATATTTCTTAATGTTAACCCCGTAATTTATCCCCCCCCCCCCCTCGAACTGAGGACCTTCTGTATAGGAAGCAGAGCTCTAACCACAGGACCAACGAGCCACACGTTAATATTATATTCTTCGTAACCACCTTAAATAACAGCGACATTATTGGATGAGCGTAGCGAGCGAAGCGAAGATTCCATTTCACTACACTGGAGAAAAAAATCCGGAATGTTTTTTTTTCTTTCTTTCTTTCTTTCTTTTTTTTTTTTTTGTATTTTTGTCTGTCTGTTAACACGATTCCGGCTAAACCGATACTCCGATTGCGATGAAATTTTATGGAGACCTTCGAAATCTCTGAACTAAGAACTGCCACGTTTTTGAGCGCAATCGAAAAATTATTTCTCATAAAAATCGCAATTTTACGATTTTTTTCGATTTTAAAAAAAATCCCTTCGACTTATAACATCTACATGCTTCATCCGATTGTAATGATTTTTTCACAGAACCTTAATTTTAAGAATTCATATATTCGTGTAAAATTTGTGCGCAATCGAATAATTATTTCTTATGAAAATTTCAATATTATGATTTTTTCCTTTTTTAAAATTACGATTAATTAAAAAAAATCAAGTTAATTTTTTATTTAATTTGATTTAATTTTTTAAAAAAAATCAACAAAGTTCTGATTTTTTCACAGAACAACAGAAAATCCGCATAACACATGGCAGCTCAATGCACCAATTACGCTCATCCAACAACGCGGCGGGACTTAAGCGTTTTCCTAGTTTATTTCTATTCTATGTGGAAAATGAAAAGTTAATCTCAATAAATTTACTTTAAACCGGTCTAATCTTGGTTGGCAACAACACCGCCTGGCTTTGAACAACACGCGGTGACCTCACAGTGTTATCACTCTCGTGTCAGAGTTCACGAGCGACACTGATAACTGGCCTAGAAACAGGTCAATTACATTGAAATTGAGCTTTAAATTAAATTTGTATTATGTTTTATAAAAAAATTGCTACGTTTCTATAAATAAAAGTAAATTGGATGTTATGAATTAATTTCTGTACCTGTGGAATGATGTTGAAATTTATAAAGGAATCATTTTAAATATTGGGATAAACAAATGAAAGTGTGGAAATGGTAAATGCAAATAAAATTTCAAATATGCAAATAAATTGTTTTTATTCAGATTGTGCAATGAAGAATGCACAAGTAAACCGTAGACTACGAGACTGTTGGTCGCTGCCTTAGCCTTGCTGACTCTGAGGGCTCTGCGAGTGTTGGAGACTCTTAGTGCGTCGCTCCCTCTCAAACTGGAGCTCTTCCCCGGCGTTCTGAGCCCAGGAATCCTCAGCCCTAGCATGGAACAGGGCAGCGTCCACCTTAATCTGGGTTAATCTTTGAGCAGCCTGTATTAACCTTGTTTTAGAGGCTTTCTCAGCCCTGGCCATCTCTACCTCTAGCTCTGAAGCTGTGGCTCTAGACTCCTCTGCCTTGGCTCTAGACTCCTCTGCCTTGGCGCTGGACTTAGCGGACTCTAGCGCTACCTTGGCAGCCTCAGTTGCAATCTTCTCCGCCGCTAGCTTCGTCTTGGCCGTCTCTTCCTCTATCTCCGCTGTTCTGGCCGCAGCCTCGGCCTCTCTGATACGATACTCGTGCACCTCGTCCTTGGGACAAGAGGTGTTACCATGTTGTGAAGGTCGCACCCTGTACTCCCGGCAGAGAAGGTCCAGGTAGTTTGTAGCGAGACAGTTCGGGCCTGGGGCGGTGCTGGCAGTGGTACTGGGGGTGGTACTGGTTGTTGTGCTGGGGGTGGTCATTATGATGGTGCAGGGAGTGGTACTGGAAGTAGTTGTGGTAGTTGGCACTATAAAATAAAATTTAAGTTAAATTGTTATTTCAAATGGTTCAACACTATTCTATGTATTGTATGGTGGATTTCCTAGTGCTTTGAAACCTGATATTGTTTTTTTCGAACTCGAACATTTAATTGACTGTGGAGAAATATTTATTTCAGATACACCTTAATTTCCTTCGACATATAAGTCAGACCTTCCTAATGTATGTTTGATCATTAATTTATCGAAAGTCATTTCCTACATATGTGTTTTAGTATGTGATCTTCTTTAGCATCACAACATATACCCTACACCCAGGTGACTTGTATCAATGCAGTCATGCACAATTTGAGATCGAGCAATTCTACGTATAACTTTTTTGGGCATCATTTTAAACATAAAAAAAAACCCCCCAACTAGTATTGCTAAAAAA
>JAMZAV010015962.1:0-10383 GCA_024449915.1 Sweltsa coloradensis | reverse complement strand
TAGTATACAGTCAAAGGTAGTACATAGTAGTATGTTGTACGAAAGGATAATGATGGTAGTACTATTAGAAGGAATAGGCGTGATTTGAGAAAAAGTGTAAATGAGGAGGCACCAGTAACACCAGGGTTGGATTCTGAAATGATGAGGGAAGAGATGAATGAACCAGTAGCAGGACCCCCAGAAAGTATAATAAGTAGACCTATGTCTGATAAACCATACACTCCGGAGGTAGTTACAACTCCTTATGGTAGACCATCACGTAACATGACTTCTGGCAGTCGTGAGGTTGTTACCCACTCGGATGGTAGACCATCACGTAACAGGAGTGAACCAGCTAAATTTAATGATTACATTAAATACTAAACTGGTATTATCATTGTATTGTTATGTTATTGTATGCTATTGATTATATTGTCACTGTAAGATTGAAATGTGAACTATTGTATTGTATGTTTCATTTAATTTAAGTAAGTTTTTTTTTAAATTTGTATTGAATTTTTGTTCAGAACAAGTCTAGGCCTAAGTAGCCTACTAGCACATCTTTCTATGTGAGCTTCTATGCACAAATTCACTTGTGTATCTTTGTATGATTATTGTGTATTGTTTCAGTATGAGCTTATATTCACAAATTCAAAATTGTGTAACCTTCCATATTGTGTTTTGATTGTGTTGCTGTGTAATCATCATACCATGCATAGACTTGGGGGAAAGGTGTAATAAGTGTGTACTTAGAGCTGGTGAACTGACAGCACAGCTGATTTCAAGTTGTTGTTGTTGTGCAGTTAGCCAACTGTTGAGAATTAAACAAGAGTTACAGTAACTACTACTAGCGCTAGAGATGTCGTAGTAAGCCGCGGGAATCCATGAAAACAGGGAGGACTAATGGCTACCCCACTGGAAGTGGGAACTGACTGTTTACTAGCCGTTTCTGTAAATGTATTATTAATAAGTAACTACAACAGTGACATAATACATAATGTAACCAAAGTGATTATAAATAATTATCTAACTGATTACAAATACCTATCGATGTTAACTCATTACATAACCACTAGTCCTAGGCTAGAGGCATAGCTAGGTTTAATTAAGATTGGTCTGCTAAGCTAGCCAAGACCCTAGGCTGCATTGTGTAGGCGTTATGTTCTTTTATTGGAACTTGGTTGGGGGGGTCCAAAAGATTTTTACAATGTTTTGTAGGGAGTCGTAGGTTGGCCGCACCGCGTCAATAATAAACCTATATTTAGTATGAAAACACCACAAACTCAAGTCAGTTGCGTAGGCCTATCACCTAGAGTGCTACAATAGTTTTAGATCTAGCATATTA
The DNA here is from genome assembly GCA_024449915.1 of Sweltsa coloradensis. Classification (NCBI taxonomy): domain Eukaryota; kingdom Metazoa; phylum Arthropoda; class Insecta; order Plecoptera; family Chloroperlidae; genus Sweltsa; species Sweltsa coloradensis. The sequence continues at coordinate 9,059 of JAMZAV010015962.1, read as the reverse complement.
ATTACTCGGGAGTATATTCGTACGCTGGGTCTCGAAAAATTCAATGTGCACATTACCCGCCTTGTGCGCTACCTTTGGTTTATAACGGACTATGTCTATACTTTTTAGTATTCTTTAATTTTTACCCCACTCTTTGTCAATGCAAGGTAGGGCCAGGGGTAAGATGCACTGGCTAAGGGTAGGTCTAAGCTAGGTACTAGACCTAGTTGTAAACTCGTCGTACCGTGTAGGCTTAATATAACATTTTCGAAGCGAGCTGACAGAGTTTTCTAGCCAAAGTCTTCTCTTCCTATTCTAAATGTCTTGAATAACATTTTTTTTAAATAGCAAACATCTATTAGGCCTACCTAACTTAATTGATATATTTTGCTTGTTTTATACCTATTGAAAAATGCCACACTAACTTCCTCCGTAGGCCTCAAAAGTAATAGCCTTGTTCTAGTTAATTCTACCGTAATAAGGCTACGGCACCGCCAAAATATACTGACCCGGTTAGTCCCAGGCCACTAGGCTTATAGGCCTAAAGCCTAGAAGTAGATGTGCAATGTGATCACAGATCAAGTTTAGCTTTGCCAAAATATCGATCAATGCTCTCGATACCTAGTCTAACAATCGAAAGCTATTATATGATCATGTAACCAATACTTCATAAGCTTTTCGATCCAAATCCTTCAATTGTTAAACTTCGCTTCCGACATGCATAAGAAGTATAAAATGATAGGTCTAGTTAAACATGATCACTCGGAACGTCAATCCACAACGAGCGATCTCAGCATATATTTATTTAATTTATTGGCTATAATTTTTATCAAATTATACCTAACCTACTTTTACTTTTCTAGCATTTACCAGTTTGCAAGTTGCTAGGAGGTCTTTCATTTGTAATTTAGTACATAATATTTAAGCATACTGTTAACATGTTAAAATTTGTTCAAGGTCACTTGTTCTCCAGCAGTACCTACTTTGCCCATGTGATGTCATCAAGCTTGAGGAGGTTACCGATGTTCCATGGGGTATGATTTGCCCGAAGAATTAGTTACGACATGACAGATTTTCTCCAGCCACCAACCCGGCAGCTCTGCCGGGCCATGATAGATCCAGTAGGCCATGACAATGTCCTGGGGGAAGCCGATCTATCTCATTTAAAAAGTGAAATTTGTTTTGTACTGAATTGTAAAATTTTGTAATATAAGAAAGTGATTTAAAAAAAATTGTTCTTTACAGTACCTTGCCTAATAATGCCTACCCGTAGTAGATAAGTTTCCATGCCTTTTGTACTGTAAGTTTCTACGTAGGCCTATAGCCATAACGGGGCTCCTACAATTTCTAAACATTCCATATAAATCACAAGCTTAATAAAGATGGGCTAAATAATGCATTTCTCTAATTTGAAGTGCCAAATGAAATCATCTGCAATAGCCTATGGATTTGTCACACAGCTTCAAAATTTTAACTGTAGGCCTAGGCCTATCTTATTTTTCATGTTTTTTATCCAGCATCTAGGCCTATGCATTTTCAAATAATTTTCCAACTATAAAATATTATGCCTCTGTTTGATTGTGCATGTTACTAACTTACAACAATAATTATTCTATCTGTAGGCCTTTAGACCTTGTTGATATTACTAGCATTCGGCGCGGGTTAGAAACTCTAAATATACGTTGCAAAAGACTTAGATAATTTTATAGAATATAGATATTGTAAAGTTACCTTGTCCCATCCCCACTCAACATTTCAAATCTCTTTATCTGGTCCCCTAGTCTTTAGTTCTACATTAGTGGAGCCTAAGCCTACATTAACAATATTAGGCCTATGTCCTCGTTGGACGAGCCAACTTCATTTCATAATGTAGGTACCTAAAAGATAATATGATGCATGCATTTGATATTTTGTTGTAATTTGGATCGTAATCAATAATCATAGTTGCATCCTACAGTAGGCCTACTCGTACAGATAATGGTAGGCCGCAATGCAATTGCTGTTTTTAAGCTGGATTCATGACGTTTGCAAGACGCGTGATTCTGCTGGTAGTTCACAACTAGCGGAAAAACAACGCACCCACCGTACACACTTTATGTGACGGGAATGTTTTGTTCCGAATCCAGCTTAAGACTTTTCTTGTAAAATTTGGGTCATTTTTCCACAACTGATAGGCCTACATTTTATTTAACTCTGAATAAATGAACCATCAACATTGGGACACACTACATTTATTGATGGTGCGCTTCGAATGATACCATACCCTAACGTAAGTTCACATCTCCTGTGGCTCAACGTCAACGCACCCACCGTACACACTTTATGTGACGGGAATGTTTTGTTTCCGAATCCAGCTTAAGACTTTTCTTGTAAAATTTGGGCTCATTTTTTCCACAACTGATAGGCCTACATTTTATTTAACTCTGAATAAATGAACCATCCACATTGGGACACACTACATTTTTATTGATGGTGGGCTTCGAATGATACCGTACCCTAACGTAAGTCACGTCTCCTGGCTCAACGTCAACGCACCCACCGTACACACGTTATGTGACGGGAATGTTTGTTCGGCTCATTTTTCCACAACTGATGAGGCCCACATTTTATTTAACTCTGAATAAATGAACCATCAACTGTCATGTTCTCTATTCAAAACTCCCGCTCTGGTACCCAGAGCTTAGCTTGTATGAACTGTGTCCACATTTAGGTGGCGGTGTACACGTCTGCTACGGGGCACTTCCTGTGGTGACTTCCTGTGCTAAGCTGAAGGGAATCGTTTGGTAACCATGTGGTTTTTCTAATAAACATAATATTTACTATTTAGCAGTAACATGAGCTAATTCTTCTTCTTCTGTGATAACCCGGACACCACAAATGGCGACGAGTATGTTTTTTTCGAGCCTGCTACTGAAAAACATGGAGGTAGGACTGTTTTTGTTCAGGGTTGTAGGCCCCACAAACAAGGGTCTAGCCCAGGCCTAGGGTAGGTAGCCTAAGCGTCTGCTCTACGACGCTAACAAGTCTGCTAGGTAGGCCTAGCCTAAGCGTCTGCTCTACGACGCTAACAAGTCTGCTAGGGCCTAGCCTGTGCGTCTGCTCTGACGCTGTATCGAAGGCCTACTACCTATGGCCTAGCCTTTTCTCTTCAATTCTGCTAGGGCCTAGCTACCTAGGCCTAGCCTAGTCTAAGGCATGCTGATCCAGAGCAAGGCCAGTGCTGGTTGCATAATTGGCTCTGTACCACAGTTGGTTTCGAACCCGCGGAAGAGTGGAGATATTTTCCGACAACTTGGTTTTTTCTTCGAGGCAAATGGCATCGTGGGAAGTAAGCGGAAGCGATTCTATTCTGTAACACTGACCTCTCGTTTATAGCAGATTAGGAAGCTGTGTAAGCCTAAGTCCACAGCGGAGATCACCTACGACGAGGCTGTGGGGTTACTAAATACGCATTTCAACCCAAAGCAAAATGTGTGGTTGTGTCGAAAGGTTTTCGAAACGCGCAACCAGTTGCCGAACGACCGTTCAAAGATTATGTAGCAAACCTGCGCTTGCTGGCGCAGAGCTGCAACTATCCGGACGTTGAGGAAGAACTCCTCCAGCGATCATTCTAGGGATGAAAAATACTAGGCTGCAGGAGAAAATCTTTTCGGATACTACAGGTTCAGTCACCTTCGCTACTGTTTATGCCCAGGCCGTCGCATCGGAGGCGGCGAAAGGGGATGTAGCAGCTCTGCAGCAATCTACGCAGTCGGCATCTTCGCAGTCGGTTCTCAAGTCGTCTGCCACGCTACATCGGCAGCGGTCGTACGGAGTCTACTCATACACTCAGGTACGTGGTGCATGTCATGCATGCGGCGACATGCACAGTTACGACACCTGCTCTTTCCGTTCCTACACTTGCCACTTCTGCAAGGGTGTAGGGCATATCGCTCGAGTATGCCGGAAGAAAAAAGCTGCTAATGGTGGAAAGCAAGGTAATATGCAACTCCATCTGCGCATGGAGCTCCTCCAAAAGCTAGTTCTTATCACAAAGGGAATGGGGGAAAACAGCAGCGCAAGTCTACGCGCACCATGCAGGTGGCGGAGAGCCAAGATCAACAAGAGGATCTGCCGTACAACTCGGCAGGGCTTTTTCTATGCCACCACCCCATCACCTAGAGCCCCACCAGCCCTCATGGTTGAAGTGCTAGTTGGGGATGTCTTGCTCCCCATGGAAGTAGATACTGGGGCAGGGCACACTATAATAGGGTATTGATATATACCAGCGTCATTTCGCTACCGAGAATCTCACGACTCCTGAATTGCTTTGAAAACGTGGTCGCAAGAGGACCTCAAGGTTAAAGGGATGTTTACAGCCTGTATTCAACTAAACGGGTACCAGGCCAAGCTACCCATCGCGGTTATGGAACAGCCCGGTCCAGCGCTATTGGGACGGACATGGTTTTCCGCTTTGGGGATTAGCGTCAATGGAGTACACGTTGTTTCAGCTTCTGTTGCAGGCCTTCCTGAAAACTTGAAAACTTACAGTCGGGTGTTTGCTCCAGGCTTGGGAGGATACTCCGGTCCGCCCGCACGAATACATTCTGAAACCCGAAGCAACGCCAGTGTTCCGCAAAGCAAGAGCTGTACCTTTTGCTCTTCAGGATCGAGTGAGTAGGAACTCGACAGCATGGTCGCAGCCGGCATACTGGAACCGGTTACACACTCGGAGTGGGCTACGCCTACCGTAAACGTTGAAAAGAAGGATGGGTCAATCCGGATATGCGGCGATTTTAGTGGAACAGTCAATCCTGCCTGTCAGCGTGAGGTTTACCCACTACCTACAATTGACGAGCTGTTGAGCAAGTTGAGTGGTGGTAAAAGTTTTTGCCAAATTTGATTTGTCTCAGCGTTTCTACAAATCCTTGTAGATGAGACACTCCAGTATCCTAACCCTTAACACTCACCGAGGGTTATTCCGCATGAGGCGACTCAGCCCCGGCCTGTCTTCGGCTCCAGCCATTTTTTCAGCGATCTCCGAGACACTACTTTTTGGCATCCCAGGGTAGTTGTGTACCTGGATGATGTTTTAGTTACGGCACCTAATGAACAGGAGCTGTGGCGCCGAGTTCAACAAGTTTCTGGAACGATTCGCGAGAGCAAGTTTTGGCGGCTACGGCTGGACAAGTGTGTCTTCAATGTTAAGTCTCTGGAGTATGTAGGATACTTCATATCTGGCGAAGGATTAAAACCTACTGATTCTAAGGTGCGAGAGCTGTTAGCCACCCCTTCTCCAGCAAACAAGGATGAGCTAAAAACCTTCCTTGGCTTCATCAACTACTATGATAGGTTCTTCGAAAACAAGTCGACAAGATTCAATCCCCTCTATAAACTCCTGCACAACGACTCTAAATGGAAGTGGGATCAGGAGCATGAGGATTGCATGAAATATGTGCAAGATGTCATGACTTCCGGGAAGGTGCTGGCGCACTACGACCCCACTCTTCCTCTGATCCTAGCCTGCGATGCATCCCCAGTAGGAGTTGGGGCAGTTCTGTCACTCCTGAACGATGGAGAGAAGCCTATCTCGTATGCGTCTAGAACTCTCCAGGCAAGTGAGAGGAACTACTCCCAGCTAGATCGGGAAGGCTAGCCATCATCTTCGGCGTAACAAAATTCCACAAGTCTTTGTATGGTCGTCATTTTACCCTACTAACTGATAACAAACCTATTGTGTGGGATTTTCAGAGAAAACAGACCGATACCGGACCAGGTGTCACCCAGGATGTTACGGGTGCTTGCTTCTCAGTCAGTATGACTACACACTGACACATCGTGCGGGGAATCTGAACGCAAATGCTGATTTTCTCAGTCGTTTCCCGTCACAGCAAATCGCAGCCGAGGAGTACCCAGATCCGGCCGGGATTCTAACTCTTCGACGAAGCTCCTCCTACCTCTCCGTTGACTGCAGAGAGTATTCAACGCGCTACAAAGGAGGATCCTGCACTGAGCCTAGTGCATAATGCATTGCTTCACGGACGCACCTACAATGCGGATCCAGAAGTCCAGCGGTATCTGGATGCTGGGCGCAACCGACTATCGATACGTAATGGCTGCATCCTGTTTGGTGATCGTGTTGTTGTTCCAGCAAGTCTACGACCGGATGTACTGCAACTCCTTCACCGGTATATCAGGGAATTGTGAAGACCAAGTCGCTGGCGAGAAGCTACGTCTGGTGGCCTTCCATGAATGGGGACATAGAGAATTTGGTGAATTCTTGCCCAGCCTGCGCTGAAGCTAGGCCAGACCCCCCCAAGGCTCCTGTCATTCCCTGGTCTCCACCGGTACGTGTTTGGTCACGTTTGCACGTGGATTTTGCTGGCCCCTTCTGCGAGCACACATTCCTGATCTTAGTCGACGCTTCGTCGAAATGGGTCGAGGTCGCCGAGACGAACGGTCAATGTCTGCCGCGACTACAATCAACCACTGCGGGTATGGTTCTCTACTCATGGGATCCCCGACGAGCTGGTGAGTGATAATGGACCATGCTTCCGCTCTGAACAATTTGGGCACTTCTGCACATCTAACGGAGTGAAGCAGGTTTTCTCAGCGCCGTACCATCCAGCCTCTAATGGGCAGGCGGAACGGACCGTGCAGACGGTTAAATCTCTCTTGCGGAAGATAAAGCCTGCACAGTGGAAGCATGAACTGTGCAACATTCTGCTCATGCTTCGAGCTACCCCAGCACCGTGACGGTAAGGCGCCTTCCGAACTGCTGATGGGTCGGAGGATCAGAACTCTACTGACAAGTTACATCCAGATTCGGTTGCAGTTCCTTGTCGGCCTACGACCGAGATGGTGACCGGAAGGGCTTTCGAAGTGGGAGATGCGGTGTACTACCGTAGCTATCGCGTATCAGGAGAACGCTGGCTACCCGGAGTTATTGAGTCAGTGGCGGGTCCTCGAAACTACAGGGTAACCACCAGCAGTGGATCGACGGAAGTCCGCCACATCGAGCAACTTCAGCGGCGTTACCCAACTATCGGTAACGAGGCTACAGCAGCTGCAGTAGAGGTAATACCACCGGCACCAGCACCTCATGTTGAAGCGCAGCCGGAGTCTGAGCCCGAGGTTGCAGAGCCCGTTGCAGAGCCTGGCGCAGTGGATCAAGAGACACCACCGGCCAATCGTGAGGTTGTACAGAATCCCTTACGAGTTTCCGCTAGGACTCGCAAGCCTCCAGCTTACCTGAACGATTATGTTAAGCGTTAATGCTACTAGGTATAGATAGTTATTAGTTTCCATTTATATTGTGTGAATTATCTTAGTATTCTGTAGTAATTGTGTGAATTATCTTACAATTCTGTAGTTTATCTTATTTAACTTCGTATTCAATTTTATGAATTAGCTTGGATTGACATTGGATTCATTTAAACTTCATTTAGTATATTCTCAATTCAAGAGGGTGAAGAGTGTCATGTTCTCTATTCAAACTCCCGCTCTGGTAGCCCAGAGCTTAGCTTGTATGAACTGTGTCCACATTTAGGTGGCGGTGTACACGTCTGCTACGGGCACTTCCTGTGGTGACTTCCTGTGCTAAGCTGAAGGGAATCGTTTGGTAACCATGTGGTTTTTCTAATAAACATAATATTTACTATTTAGCAGTAACATGAGCTAATTCTTCTTCTTCTGTGATAACCCGGACACCACAATCAACATTGGAACACACTTCATTTTATTGATGGTGCGCTTTGAATGATACCGTACCCTAACTGTTAGTCACATCTCCTGTGCTCATCGTAAGAGCGTAGGCCTACCTACACACTAACAAATAAACTGACCTAACCTACATTTTGAACTGTAGGAGTGCATTTTGCAAGGCAAAATCTCCTAGGCCACTGGCCTAGGTATGTTTGCATGGGCTGAGCAAGCCCTGCACAGTACGAGGTCTTTCCAAGACTGCTCCATGCAACCAAGGCTTGTCTTGCTTAGGCATTAACATACAAGAGAATAGGCTAGCCTACTTTTTGAACTGTTGGAACTAGACAAGGCACAACCCTCTAGGTGGTTCATTGACACATGGATTCACATGGAAATAAAGCAACATTCTATTCTACTTTAGGCAAGGCTAAAGTAGCCTATGCCTGGTCTTATGTTTAATGTGCCTAGGCCTATTTATCCCTATAACCTACTAACATTGTTTTGGACTTAGGCCTATGTATTAGAACAAAGGGGGGTGAGTATACCACTATTTGCATTATTGTGGATTATTCAATTGGATAAAACAAGAGTTAATTCTGGGCTTGGTCCTATAGCTTAAAAAATTGCATTTAATGTGGATATAGAAGAAACTTGTGCACAGAATATTGTGAAGGTAGGCCTATTGCGTTATAAGTTATAACGCCTACTACTAGCAGTTATCAGTAATTAAACCTGCCCATCTGGGCTAGGGTTTCGTAATAGAAGGTAGAAAGTTATGTGACTGAGTAGGCCTAGGCATAGAGAAATAACCGGGACTAGGTCAATACGAATTTATTTGTATTTATTCTATTGCTCTCCTTTGCAAGGTCCGATTTAATCATACAAACAATAAGATCATAAAATCTAAAAACACAATTCACAAAGTTGGCTTTTAATTAAGTAGCAAACAACATGCAATTTAAGGCAAATAATATGATTTATTGCATAGGCATGGTCAAACGTCCAGTTATCAGTCCTCCTGTCACATTTTCAAATCCCCGCGCTTGGCGGCGCACCACAGCTTGTTGAATGTTTTGATATGGGAACTTTTGGTGTCAAGAAGGCAGCGTTACGACCAGCAGGAGTAGTAATTTTCGTCGTGCGCCATTTTTATTTGCGCGCATGTATCTGCGTAAATAGTCCCGATGTCACTACGCGGCACAAAATAACATTCATGACGTAGGCACTCCCATAGTTTGGCCGTCGCCCCTATACCATACTACATAAGGTCTAGTAGCCGGGACATAGTGGCACAAGTAGCAACACAGCACACCGCCACAAACCACGCAATAGTCTCGCCTCGGTGATAACTATATGCCATACCACATAAGTGTCGCCACCACAAACCGATCATGGCC
>JAMZAV010015961.1:0-11072 GCA_024449915.1 Sweltsa coloradensis | reverse complement strand
GACTCTGTTTGATGGTGCATTATGATCTACAATTTGGAACAGTTGCAAGATCAATCTATTCATCTACAAAGCCCATCAATCCATAAGTTAATAAGTTAACCGTCTCGGAAGGTTAGGGGCATAGATATCCCATATAGTAGGCTAGATTGGCAGTCCGCGGTCCACTTCCGGGACAATTGGAAGTCATCTTGAATGGGTGAGTTTGCATGTTAATTAGATGGGAGCGATTAATCGATTTTTTTTTAAAAGTTGGCCGCCAGTTTGACAGGATAGCATATTAGACTTTGACACCAAATGATTACTAAATTCCCTTATGCAATAACTTTGAATTGTTTCTGTTTGTTCAATACCATGCTGCACAATCTAAAACCATATCAAACAATCCCCCACACAACAAACCGCCATTTTGAATGGGTGCGATTGACGCTTCAATTTCGTACGCTCGCGCCTGTGCGGAGATATTGGAGGCTGTTGATCTAGCCTACTATAGGTGTTAAGATATCTATGGTTAGGGGTAAGACACCCGACCGGGGTTCGATTCCCCTCTGAGATGGATTTTTGGATTGATTACCATATAATAAATAATTACACTTACGGCGGTGTTGGCGCTAACTCGTCTTACAACGCAGGTCGAAAGCAACAGCACTCACTGTGAGAATATCTGTTTGTCTGTCTGTATGTGCGATCCCATACGGCCAAACGCCTAACAGATTGAGCTGAAATTTTAAACAGACATCCGTGACTTGTAAACTGAGAACTGTTAGCAAAATGAACAAAATCCGTTGCGATTTATACCCACAAAAATAATAAATTTAAAAAATATGCTGTACATGTGTAGGATTTAACGTAACGACAATGCTTTTGTTATGAAAAATTATTACTATCGAATCATTTTTCCTAATCAATAAAAATGTCTTCTGTTAAGAAATTGCAATAACTGTGAGTTTCTCATTCAAACTATCATAACAAAGTATTCTCGAGATATTTCGTCTCACTCTATGGAGAGTACATACCGCGGTAATATAATCTTTTGCCAATATGTTTCCCACAAGTCTTCCCAGGTAAACAGCGAGCTCTGCCAGCTGGCCGAGACGGATAAGCTTACGCGCACGTCATGTGACATTGACAGACCGCCAGTCCACTGCACATTACGACACACATCAAGAGGGATGATATTAAACAGTTTGAGTGGCCGCAGATGACAACGTCCTCGAGGAATGTAACCGAACACAATATTCAATAGAACGATGTCCCATGTCACAATGCACCAGGTAGCGGAGCCTACTTATCTAAATTACACGCCTGCTTCAATGATTCACAATAATAACTCGGAAGATAGTTTTATCAATGCTCCTGAGATTGTCGAGTTCTGCACACACAAAATAACAACACGACAAACTATCCAATATCCTTTTGTGATTCAATACACATTACTTTTAGTTTAAAATAATAAATTGTTATTATTTCTACTCACTAAGGCAGCTCATGCGTGACGCTCAAGACTTATTCACTTATCAATTATACCCAACTTCAAAATATCTAGTTGGAGTCCTAAAAAGGAGCGTTCAATTGTCCACGGGAAGCCCATTCATCCCCCCTCCCCAGTAGTACAAACATTATTTATTATCTTTATTCCTGAATTAAAATTTGCGTTATCGGTACAGTATTCGTACAGCATATTCGTGAAATTTTCAGTCACACGCCGACTCCAGTGTCAGAGAATTCGTGATGGGGCAGTGAGGGGGGGGGGGGGAGATAAGCCTCGATAAAGATGATTTCCCTAGTATTGCTACAGGGAGTGGATTTGTCCTTAGCCCTACACTGGCCAGCCTGTCCTGTCATGAGACAGGTGAATTAATTACAATACACTCAATCAACCAGCGCTATCAGACTGGGGGATTGAGTAAAATGAGAGCTGCTATAGGACATAGTGACCCCCCCCCCCCCTCAACAGCGAAGCTACTTTATCAACAAGTTGTCGAAGATGGAAACAAAGATTAGATTTCCTAGAATATTCACATTTTCTTTGGTGGGAGGTGTCGGGTTCTTGGAAATATTCAGTTTGAGACTCCCAGGGTCACCAAACTGTTCAAGGACAACGCCAACCAACTCGAAGGTCATGTTCGGTGTGAATCGTGACACGTGACAAACAGACGGACTGAAAAGTGACACGTATATATCACTACAAAAATCGGACCAATAAAACTCGCAATTTTGTTTTATAGCAATACAAAAATACTAATATCTCGGATAAATTCGAATTGAAAGGCGACAGAACGCTTCATATCCCTCTCTATAAAGTGTCCGAGTGCAGGCTGGAGTGACTGAGTGCAGGTGGAGTGACTGGGTGCAGGGTGGAGTGACTGGGTGCAGGGTGGAGTGACTGGGTGCAGGGTGGGGTGTCCGGATGCAGGCTGGAGTGTCCGAGTGCAGGCTGGAGTGACTGAGTGCAAGGTGGGCAAGACAACCGAACAGAACTGACCAATCCAGCACTCAGTGGAGTCACAAACCACCAGCGGAACTCGCTGCTTCAAAGGGGGAAGAAACCACACAAAAAATCTCCCTCTTCTTTTTCTCTCCCATTTTAGATTCTATTGGCAATAATTCTTAGTTGTGGATGCCGTGCTATTGGGCGGTCGCCCTCAGCGCCAGCGTCGTCCACAGGACTCTCTCCACACCCACAACTACTTCAAAACTCGTTCGCGCATCACTATCAGAAATATAACTTATATTTCCGGGTCTTTTGCCTGGACGTCAATTTTAAACTGTATTGCATTTTATATCACATTTTAATATTTTTTGGGCTAAATTTGTAGATAAATAAAAAACATATATTTTGTTATCATAAATAAATAAATAAAATGTTTTTGTGTTGTTCTGTATTATGCAGAAAGGTTCCTAAATACATCAGGATCATAATAACAATATTTAAATGTGTTGTTATGTTAACTTGCCAATGAATTTTCTCATTATTCTATAGTAGACAGTCAGTAGACAGTCAAAACTAGTTAATCAAAAACCATTAACAATTTGATAAACTAGGAAAACGCTTAAGTCCCGCCGCGTTGTTGGATGAGCGTAATTGGTGCATTGAGCTGCCATGTGTTATATGTGGATTTTCTGTTGTTCTGTGAAAAAATCATTACTAAGTTGAAGATTTTTTAAAATTAAATTAAATTAAATAAAAAATTAACTTAAATCTTAATTTTTTTTAATTAATCGTAATTTTGAAAAAGGAAAAAAAAACATAATATTGAAATTTTCATAAGAAATAATTATTCGATTGCGCACAAATTTTACACGAATATATTAATTCATAAAATTAAGGTTCTGTGAAAAAATCATTACAATAGGATAAAGCATGAAGGTGTTATAAGTCAAAGAGTTGTTTTAAAAAAGAAAAGAAAATGTAACATTTCGATTTTTATGAGAAAATAGTTTTTCGATTGCGCTCAAATTTCACACGAATACCTAAATTCATAAAATTAAGGTTCTGTGAAAAAATCTAAAAATCGGATAAAGCATGTAGGTGTTAAAAGTCGAAGAAATTTTTAAAAAATTGAAAAAAATCGTAAAATTGCGATTTTCATGAGAAATAATTTTTCGATTGCGCTCAAAAACGTGGCAGTTCTTGGTTCAGAGATTTCGAAGGCCTCCATAAAATTTCATTGCAATTGGAGTATCGGTTTAGCCGGAATCGTGCTCACAGACACACAATAATACAAACAGAAAAAAAAAGAAAAACATTCCGGATTTTTTTCTCCAGTGAAGTGAAATGGAATCTTCGCTTCGCTCGCTACGCTCGCTACGCTCATCCAATTAAACAGGCAAAGAACATAATATTATATACACTCTTATACAATATATTTTCTTTAATGTGTACTGTATACACTTAACTCTTAGTTTATATAAATTGCGTAGTCTTTTTTGTGGTGTATGGATCAAATAAACGTTATGACTTATCTTACTTGAATGGGGCGAGGGCCATATATACCCCAAGTAAAAACTACCACCACATTGCTCGCTGGGAGAGAAATGTTCTGCTGTAAGCACCTCTGTATTAATCTAATTAAACCATTAGCCTGACCATTAGTCCGCAGATCTAGCCTGATCCGATACGGCTTGAGCGAGCGGGGGGTGGGTCCTGATATTCGCAACCTCAGCGCGTGCACGGGGCGAGGCTGTGTTCTTGTAGAACGGGCTATTTTATCTATCTCCTCCCTGAATCCAGCGGTGTCAGCGTTCCATAGCCAGCCACGCATGCTGGGCCTGGTTGCCGGATCGAGTTATGACGATCACGGGAATACGAGGGAGAAAACTTTAGATGCGAGTTTTTTTTTGCGATTCGAGAAGTACCATCAGACAGATTCGGTGATGTCCGCGGGTGGAATCGTGTCCAGCTTGATTGATCGGTGTTTCCTACTTAAATATGCTGGTCTCTAGTAACAGTCATTGTTTGCTCGTCGATGATGGCGGCGCCTACAGGGTTGGCTTGGTCGGTTTTAAATTTAATGCCCCACACTGAAAGTCAGTAGAATCTAAATACGAATTTATTTATTTATCCAAAACATAAATTTTTGAACAAAACTAGACATGGTTGAACCTCGGAACAAATAACCCAGGTGATTACACTATCAATACAAAATTTTGAAAGGTGTAAGATCACCTATTTGTTATAATATTAGCCAAGAGAAAGGTTATGAAGGTACGTTCCGCTCATGATAATTAGGAAGGAAATGCACCAAAACAATTATCTTAACCACCCACACTTATTGGCTGAATTAAAACAGATATAATATAAAGTATTGTTTAATTTACCTACGCGCTTGTTTTGTTTTAAAACCCATGATAACCTTTAGCGAAACGGTAATTAATAATTATCTTTGATGACTGTGGACGTACTAAATTGTTCATCCGGCGGTTTATATCCGAGCCTTTTGAGTTTTATGCTAGTGTATCAATCTAGTCATTAAGCACATCATTATAAATTGGTGTTCATATTGTAAGCTTAGATATGTGTGCTAAAAACAATAAAAGGTTGACTTTTAAAAATACATGATATGGAGCCTACACTGTAGTGGGCTCTCCAACTAGATAAACCCTATAAATGGTGCCCCTTTGATTTCTATCTCTACGCCACTGTAGGCGGGGGGAAGAGGGTCCGGGATGAAATGATAAGGTCCCTGGGGCTCCAAGTTTTACCCGCTCCTCCCTCAGCAATATCCAGAGTTTTTATACGTTTAGAAGAGCCACGATTTTGCCAAGACGTCACATCACGTCTTCTGCAGCCATCCGAATCTACGTGAGCTGCAAGACCGAGTGGCTTCTATGGGGCGGGAAACTATAACTGGATAATATCATCTTGAGGCGCATTCTGCAGGGCGCAAGTCCCTGCTAACACCACCCTCACTTTTTGCGTGTATGAGTGTATTATATTTGTGCACAGTTTAAAGAAACAATTTTCTGAATTCCCATCTTAGATTGGTATCATGTTTAAAGTATCTATGCAAAACAAAAAAAATAAGGAGGTTGAAGCCGATTTAAGAATTTTACCAAAACGCAAACTTTCGTAAATTTTCGGATCAAAACGCTTTAAAAATTCGTGTCAAGTCATAGGTACAAATATAATAATTGTTTAAACTGGCATTTAAGTGTTTAATTCTGCTCTAGATTATGTGGTACAATATAAGTTTTGGTGGTAATCGCTCCTCTTAAGTCTTGACCTCCCCGTGTGGCGATCAGTTCACGTCTGCTGTTGACGGTCAAGCTTAGAAATCATGCCCTCGGTTGATTATGTTGTCGATATTTCTCGTCCCCGGCTGTAAGAGACACCCCTCACGACCATCATGGAAATTAATGTTCCCCAAAGTATAATTTGTAAGACCCTACAGGCTTTGCGTAGCTGTGTATCGCTACAACGACGGTTCACTGACTATAATATGCCGCTTAATTGTCTCGAAATGAGAAATTCGTTTCCAAGTTATAATTGGATACGAGGCGGCGTTTTCCTTAATTCCATTTCTGTCTTCCCTCCCGTCTCCTTACCCTCAATTCATCTCAGACTCAGAATCTTCTCAACATTTTGATGATGGGACATTCCTTGTAACTTTTGGGGACGTACGTAAGGCCAAGAACTTTCTCCCTCCCTCTCTCCCTCTCTTAATTCCACCCTCTCTCCTTTGCTCACTCGCGTTCTCACCAGGTAAGAATTAAGACATCTTGATTAATACAAGAAAGAAGAGATGAGGACTTAGCGGCTCAATGCGAAGGTGACAAAGTTGGAGCGGAGGCGGCTGGGGTGGGGGTGGGGGTGGGGGTGGCTCGGAAGATGTAAGCAAACAGTTCTGTTTATGTCATTTTCGTAATTTCATAGCGATTAAATTTACAAGGCACGAGGAACGGAAGACCTATTAAATTTAAATTAAATTTTAATGAATAGCGGACAAATCTTACTGTACCTTGCTCCGGCAAAGTTGCAAATGGAATTGGGAATTAGCTGCTTTGGTAGACCCCCATTGCCGACGTGTGTTCCTACGCTGCTTTCAAGTGAAGACGACGTGACTCAGGCGAGGCGCTATCTTAAACGCGCGCCCGTCTCAGAGAAGGAAGGAAATCTTGTAGAGCGACTACAATATCCAACTATAAGATATTCCTTCTTATATACCGTACCGATGTTTTTTTAGACGTTTTCGGGAAGTTTTATGGTATATGTTTATAGATTCTCACCTGAACAATGAGAATTTTCGTTTATCTTGCAACGTGAATTCTATAATCGGGCATTGAAACAGTTTCATTTACAGCACTTTTTTCTTAAAAGTCAAGAACTTATGCACTACCCAACAGGCTGAAAGAGGCAATATTTGCCTCAAATATTCATTTCCCGCACAAGGATTTGTTTTTGTGATCGTCCTTCGCCGTCATTTATCACCACACATCGTCTCGAATAGTCCAAGTGCATTAATAGAGACGTCATAAGCAGCAATCATCATCATCGTCATCATCATGAGAACCACGATAAAGTTTCTGTGGAGTATACGCCGTACCCAGGAATAAAGTTACAAGTCACCGTTGCCGTTAGTAAATGGGTACTTTTTCGGTTGGTGTTAGTCAACTTTTTAACAATGCGATTTTAGGGGAAAAGCATAGGTTAGGGGGGGGGGGGGCGAAGCGCGTATGTTTTAATAATAATTATTATATTTTAAAACATAAAAGGCTTCGCCCCCCCCCCCCCCGCCCCCTAACCTATGCTTTTCCCACTTGACTAACGCCAACCGAAAGAGTACCAGAAAATGCTGATAACCAATAAAACATTGATTTGTTGCTATTGAATCTCTGTACAACCCTGAAGGTATCGGAGTTCAATAAAAGAACAACAAGCCACTCAAGCTCGGGTACTCGTGCACTAACCAGAATAGGGAGCGAAGCTTGTAGTTATTATACAACGTTAGGCCCAGTCTAAGGGTGCATTTGGTGGAGGTGCCGGGTCAGATGATCTGGATGATAATAAACTGTTAGTTGTTGCCATTGACATGGAAATACGTTTAATAATATAAACGTTTATATTATATTTGTTTCTTTAATAGAAAAATAATGGGCTTGGCTACACTTTTAGATATCTTCACTTTAAATGTTCAACAACTTTTATTTTCCCTGTTTTGGGTTTGCAGTATGTTGCAAGTTTTATTTTTTGTGTATATTATTCAAGTAATATTTAGACTCCAGACAAAATATAAACGAATACATATGTTTATGGGAGTTTGTCATCACTGTCAGCGTCGGTCATGACTCGAAAACAAGAACGACTTTCTTACCTCTTTAATTTGGTAGGGACGCCGAGGAATAGTGAATTATAAATACTGTTTGTAATATTTATCTGTACACATTATTTAAAATTTTACAATAACTTACACAAAAACAAGAACATAATACATGTTATTTTAAATAAAATATACAAATTAATATTAATATATTAATGTTAAAAATATTAATATAATATGAGTGGGTAGACTCAAAATACGAATTTATTTATTTATTACACTATTTATTTGCTATTTTTAATTACATTCTAATTGCGTTTAAAAATTGCAAATTTAATTAAAATATTCAAAATATTTTTTTATATTGTAACATTGTATGTACGGTACTAAATTTTGTATGTAATATTAAATTTATATTTTGTATATTGTATTATTTACAATATTTTAATAGAATTTGCAATTTTTAAACGCATTGCTTCAGATGAAGTCTTCAACAATCAAAGCAGAAATAAATTGCGGCCCAGCCGACATTTCTCTCAGCATTTCACTGCGCTGTCTAGAAGGAAGTATTGAATACATTAATAAACAGCAAAGTTTACCTTACGATAATGTCACAAGTATTTTCACAATAACGGAATGGATGGTTTGAAATGTACAACCACGTAATTGTAATATTTTATCTGTGATATTACTTGAGAGCTCTAAAACTATCTATACTATAGAAACACTTACTTTGCTCTCATGCCATTCTCCACAGATTATCAGCTATTACTTTTCTAAGTGTGTACTAAAAATGTCAACAGAGGTCTGTTCTTTTCTTCGGTTCTTCCCCATACTAACTAATCTAATAGAAGTTAAGTTAGTACATTTAAAAAAGTTTATTCGTAATGTGAGATACTCTTAACAACGTGTCTTGAGAGGTGAGCGGTGAGCGACGCGTAGTTCCAGCAGCGCCTGCTAGATGTCGCTGGTGGTGCTAAACGCGCGAGTATCACTGGCGGCGAGGCTTGGCTCAGACTGCACTCACCACAGATGATATACTCTAGTCTAGGTTGTTGTTGTTGTTGTTGTCACATGACTATAAGGGCCATTCACAAACAAAAAGGCTAAACGTTTACTTAGAAAACTGAAACAAGGTTGTATAGTTTCTTACAATGGCAAAACGTACAAAAAAGTTGACTTTAACTAAAGCTTTCCTTACATCACGTTTATTAATTTTTAAATTTGCCAATGGCAGTGGGTGTCCTGTTTCTACCAATCACAAGATATGTTTTACTTTATCTTACACACATAACAAATTGTCGGCGTTTTGGCCATCAGGCCGTTATCACTCGGGTATTGAAACCACTTGCGTCCGGTGTGCACCGCGAATTAGGCCTACTTTGTTAGTAAGTTACTTAGTTTTCCGAGTTTTCTTTAAAAGGTTGTGATTTGTGAATGACCCTTATGAGAGTGTCATGATTTCAAGATGTAGCTACATACATCCATACTGCTTGTAAAGAACGTTAAAAAGTAAACAAGAAACTTGGTACTTTGTAAATCCCTACGATTGAGGTGACATAAATGGTATCCGTCAATTGGGAGACTCAATCAAGCGTTTTTTAATAATTTACATTTCAACATAAAACCTTGCTTTTATTTATTTTTTTTAAATCCAAAATTCCTTAAATATTACAATGAAAAATATTTTAAAAATACAAAAATTTTCAGAAAAATAACGGAATGTTTATATTTTTAGCTTAAAATAACCAAATTTTAGCGAATTTAATTATGGTCTGAATAAGGTAAGATGATGGATGACCGGCCAGTCTACTACCTTTAATTTGATTTCAATTGACAACGGGACCGTAGTCCACAAGTGCAATATAATATAATCTTAATATAAAAACTACTACCTAGACATTGTTCTACAATGCTAGTGTACAGAAAACACAAAGTTACAATAAAGGTCATATTAAAATTGATGACACTTAAAAATAAATTTCCCAACTAAAAATAGAATACTATGTTGATGCAAATTGAAGAAAATTACAAATTATTTAGACTTACAAATTTTGAAATAGTTATCTTGTGTGCCAAAAATTATGTAGGTTCAATGGAATATTATTCTAATTCTATAGTCTAAGGCTAAGCGAATGTTTATGTACAGTTCAGAGTAGCGGCATACAAGGGAGCTGTACGTAGTCAATAATCAGAAGAGAGCAATGTACATTTTGTAACTGATAAAAACCAAACACACTTTCGCTATATTCCTCGGACCCGCATTGATACGTACAGCTTCCTTGTATGCCCCTACTCTGAACTGTACATAAAACATTCGCTTAGCCTTAGACTATCGAATTAGAATAATATTCCATTGGACCTACATAATTTTCGGCACACATGATGACTATTTCAAAAATTTGTAAGTCTAAATAATTTGTAATTTTCTTCAATTTGCATCAACATAGTATTCTATTTTTAGTTGGGAAATTTATTTTTAAGTGTCATCAATTTTAATATGACCTTTATTGTAACTTTGTGTTTTCTGTACACTAGCATTGTAGAACAATGTCTTGGTAGTAGTTTTTATATTAAGATTATATTATATTGCACTTGTGGACTACGGTCCCGTTGTCAATTGAAATCAAAT
Organism: Sweltsa coloradensis; assembly: GCA_024449915.1. NCBI lineage: Eukaryota > Metazoa > Arthropoda > Insecta > Plecoptera > Chloroperlidae > Sweltsa > Sweltsa coloradensis. The sequence goes on along the minus strand of JAMZAV010015961.1, from coordinate 683 downwards.
TAAAGGTAGTAGACTAGTAGAGTGTATGCCACTGGGGTGTCAAGATGGCGGCCAATTAATTATGCCAATTTTAATTATGCAAATTTTTTAATTACCCCTAATTAATTATTCATATTTTTAATTATGCAAATTTGAATTATGCAAATTTTTAATTAATCATATTTTTAATTATGCAAATTTTTAATTAATCATATTTTTTAATTATGCGAATTTTTAATTAGTCATATTTTTTATTTTCAAGATGGCGGATGCTACACTAGAGTGTGACCATTTAAACCTAACTTAACCTAAGTTTTGTTTAATTTTGGGACGGAGCATCGTGCACATCTTTCCTGGACGAAGACTGGACTGAGACTGGCGATTTTGAGCTTGACTTTGACCTACCCCACCATGACGGTGTCGATGCGCAGAGCTAGCTGCGCATTGGATATATGCATGCTGTAGCCTGCACGGACACTACTTGATGCGCTGCCTAGTGGTGAATTTTGTAACTTAGCAAGAACAGTATCACACAGACAGAAGTGGTTTGCTGTCTAGGCTTTCCAATTATATACCTTGAATGGAGCCACAATGTCATACAATAAGTTTTCACAAAATTATGTTATTACCACATGCTCACTGTTTACGTGACCCAATTCATACTTGTCTAGACTTGAAGATGAAACTGACTGTAGTTGCAATCT
>JAMZAV010015960.1:0-13134 GCA_024449915.1 Sweltsa coloradensis | reverse complement strand
TTTATAGGGGCATTATTTTCAGATGCTCGTCAAGTGTGTGTGTGTAAGAGGGGGAGGGGTGCTGGGGGGGGGGGGTCGAAAGAGTAGAATCACTTCGTAGCCCCTGCTTGAGAAAGAATACTTCTGAATGAAAAAATGCTTATGTCGAGTCTTTACAATTTTATAATATTTCTGATTCAGTGGGCAATTTTTCTTCATTCCTTTTTGATCTTCCTTCATCTTATTTTAATTTGACTTAACTTAAAGTATATTCTTATTTTATTAATGCAATAAATAATAACACGTACCATGCACTAATGTGGTAGGTGATGGTATATAAAAGCGTAATTTTCAAGATTGATATATTTTGATTCTTAATTTACCTTTTTTATTCAATTAAGAATATTTAGTAATTGAAATGAAAGCTCTAAGACGGTCGTGGTTCAATATGTAAGTATAAACTCAGTTATTGTTAACTTTTAAACGACAATACAATAATGATAATAATAATAATAATAAAAAATAATAATAATAATAATAAAAATAATAATATAATAATTGGATGAGCGAAGCGAAAACTTCAATTTCACTGACCCCCCAAAAAATTTAGCTCCAATGTTTTTTTTTTTTTTTTTTTTTTCTGTCTGTTTGTTCGCTCGATTCCGGGCAAAACGGCATATGCGATCTTCATGAAAATTTGAGGGGACCTTTGTTTTCTCTGAACTTAGAGGTGTATTGTTTTGGGTACCATCGAAGAAATATTTCTCATGAATATCGTACTTTTACGATTTTTTCGATTTTTAGTGCGATATTTTCGTCACTTAGGGCCGATTCTGACCAAACGGGTGGGGCTAAAAACGTTCATATTTCACATGGACATTAAGATTATGGTGTTGAAGTACCCTTTTAAAGAAAAAGTTGAAAAAGTTATCTAGAATCCATAGAAATAAAGGTTTTTAATATGAGTTTTTCGATTTTTAGTGCGATATTTTCGTCGCATTCGGACCGATTGTGACCAAACGGGTGGGGCTACAACGTTCATATTTCACATGGACATTAAGGTTATGGTGATGTAGTACCTTTTGAAAGAAAAAGTTGAAAAAGTTAGCTGGAATCTATAGAAATAAAGGTTTTAATATGAGTTTTTTTACTTTAAGTGCGATATTTTCGTCACATTTAGGCCGATTTTGACCAAACGGGTGGGGGCAACAACGTTCATATTTCACATGGACATTACGGTTATGGTGATGTAGTACCTTTTGTAAGAAAAAGTTGCAAAAGTTGACAAAGTTAGCCAGAATGCATAGAAATAAAGGTTTTAAAATGTGTTTTTTGAGGTTTATAATAACAACTAACAAGAAACAATTGAAACTTGACAACAGTCACCTACAATGCATTCACAAAGCACTTGCAAAGGAAAAGTGGTCCCACGCAAACTAAAAACTTACAAAAACGCTCATCCATCAACGCGGCGGGACTTTAGCGTTTTTCTAGTAATAATAATAATAATAATAATAATGATAATAATAATATACAACTCATACATACATCAATCTGCATGTTATTTGATAATCAGAATTGTAAAACTAGTGATGTTTGTGTGCAAAGATGCGTAAACAAATGTGTTTTGATGAGTTTTAATCATTCAGCATCCACTACGTGTGAAGTGAAACTTTTGAGTTAATCGCTTGAGCAGCCGTTGAAAGCTTCAAAGCTGGATCTAGTGGACCGTGTTGCAACTAGCACGCTCTAGCGGCCGCAAATGAGAAATACAGAAAGTTCTCTGCAACATAAATATCTCATTCAATGTGTTGCGAGAAATGAGCAACGGACTTAATTAAATGCTACATAATACGTTTATACTTTAATACATATAATAATAATAATAAAATAATAATAATAATAATAATAATAATAATAATAATAATAATAATAATAATAATAATAATAATTGAAGGGAAGTATTAGTTTTTAGTATTTATACCATTATTTTGTAGTTTTATATCGTTGTCTAGACCTAGGCTGTAAATAACATTGAAACAGTTGAATTTTGTTATATTTTGACAGTTAGTGGTAGGCATATATTCATTTAGAGGTATTGCCGCTGAAATACAAGCATTCCATCTCAAATTTTGACATCATCTTGATCTACTAGTGACGTACTACAAGTGACATTGAAGGGAAGTATTAGTTTTTAGTATTTATACCATTATTTTGTAGTTTTATATCGTTGTCTAGACCTAGGCTGTAAATAACATTGAAACGGTTGAATTTTGTTATATTTTGACAGTTAGTGGTAGGCATATATTCATTTAGAGGCATTATTTGTAACTTCAGCAAGGTAATATATCTAAAATAGTATAATATTTAGCATTTTACGTAAGCACCGTTAATTATTTTGCAGAATCGAGAAGATTGAAGTCTTCTAAATTCGTCAAATAAGAAAAGATTTATCAAACGAAAAGGCAAGGAGGTTGAGAAGCGAAGACTCATCACACACCGCCCTGAAATTGATGAATCATTGAGAAAAGTGGTTTTTAATTCTTTTTAAGTGCATTGACTTTATAAACAATAACAAATAATAGGTGACTTTGACAGATAGTAGAATAATTTATCTAGAACAAGGAAAATAGGGAATACCAGACGATGGATGTTTCTGTAATGGAATCATTACAGACCACCAAAGCTGGAAAAATGAGACAGCGCATCAAATGGACAGAAGATATGAACATTTGTGTGATGCGTAGCTATTATAGGGTAACGTTATTAGAGACTGTTTTAATAGGTTATGGACAAGAGCTCCATAGGGAGTTTGTTCGTGAATATCCATTTTTAGAAGTAAGTGAACAGAGAATAGCTGACCAAAGAAGAATTATAGTTAAAAATAAAATGTTACCAGTAAACATATTAAATAGAATAAAACGCGAAGTGAAGAACGAACTACAAGCACATCAAGATGATAACGGCAATACATCAGCAGAGGACAGCGAAGAAGAAGACCACTTCATACCAGAGCTACTAGAACTACCAGAAATACCGGTATTGCCATACCTGCAAGAACTTTCAAATCTACCAGACACACCAGAACGTCCAGACCAACCAGAACATCCAGATTTACCAGAACGTCCAGGCCTACCAGAACATCCAGACCTACCAGAACGTCCAGGCCTACCAGAACGTCCAGAACCACTAGAAATACCAAACCAACCAAGAAGATCAAGATACCCAGAACAACTAGACGATCAAACACAAGAGGTAGATATGCATAACGCAATAGAAAATACACCTGACATGATCAAGCTAAAGAACATCCTAGCTTTAGCATTTACAACAGCCATGTCAGAGTTTGCGCACATACAACCAAACAGAAGACCATACATACCTAAACCCAAGCATTCAAAGGAAATGAAGACAGCGGTACACATAATGAACACACATATTTTATCAGATTACACACAAGACGAACTATCATTTGCAGACGTTCATGCGGCAATTTATTGTGCCGCTGTAGCAGTGGTTAGATATTTGGGCTTAAAGGTAAAATCTGCACACATCTTCAAAGACAAAACAGGAGAAGAAAAGTACGAAATGGGAAAAGCGACTAGTTGGGAGAATCGTTGAGCTTAGGAGAGATATCGGTCGACTGGAACAATACCGAATGGGTAATCGATCTAAAAATGTGATAAGATACTGCCAAAATATATTTGAAAGATTCAAGGTTCACGCAAAGCATGAAACACTTAACGAATTCATTCACGAATATTTGGATACACTTAAACAAAAAGTAAGTGCTCTAGCTAAGAGATTAAAAGATATAAAAAATGTAGTATTAGAAAAGAACAAAACCGAATGTTTAAAGAAAAGGAAAAACAGTTTTACCAACAACTATCTAGTACCGAAGAAATAATAGGAAATGGAAACACCAACTAAGACAGAGATAGAAGAGTTTTGGACAGGAATATGGGGTAACCCGGTAGCACACAACCAGGATGCACCTTGGATTCAAGATGAAATAGCTAGGATGAGCGATCATAATGAGATGAGATTCGAAGGTATAACTATTGATGAATTAAAGTCGACAATCAGTGCTACACATAGCTGGAAAGCACCAGGTTAATGAATAATATTCAAAATTTTTGGTATAAGAAATTCAATACTACTCACAATCAAATTAGAAATGTCTCAACGAGTTTATAATGGAGTTAAAGAAATACCCGAATTCTTTACTGAAGGAGTAACCTTTCTCAAACCAAAGGACAATGACACGAAGAACCAAGTAAATATCGGCCAATTACATGTCTACCAACTATATATAAAATATTGACTTCATGCATAACAAATAAAGTATATATCATTGCGAAAGAACACAATATCATGGCCGAGGAACAAAAAGGATGCTGTAAGAACTCAACAGGGATGTAAAGAACAACTTATTATTGACTCTACTGTAATGAATCAGGCACACAATAAGAAAGGAATATTCACGTAAACTACATTGACTACAAGAAAGCCTTTGACTCAACACCACACACATGGCTTATTCAGATTTTACAAATATATAAATTCAACACCAATAATTGTAAACTTTTTGAAGACAGTAATGGAGACATGGAGAACAACACTAAAACTAAATATGAAAAACCAGCAGATAACTACAGATCCAATACAAATTAAACGTGGCATTTTCCAAGGTGACTCATTAAGTGCATTATGGTTTTGTCTGTCATTAACCCACTGTCACATATGCTTAACGATCGACATACGGATTTAAAATTAAGGACAATAATGTGGTATGTCACACAATTTCCCACTATTCTACATGGATGACCTAAAGTTGTATGCATCAAATTTTGCTCAACTAAACAGTCTAGTCAATACAACATTAGAATTTAGTCAAGATATCTGCATGGAGTTTGGAGTAGACAAATGTAAGACGCTACATATTGAAAAGGGTAAGGTTACACAAGCAGAAGAGTTCCAGCTAGATGATGGAAATAGGATTGGAATAATGGACGATAACGATGTATACAAATATTTAGGATTCCACAAGCTGCCAGAATTGAACATAAAGTTATGAAGCAAAATTGATAGATACATACAAGAAACGACTAAAGTCTATCCTCAAGACGCAACTAAACGGTAAAAACAAGATCACAGCAATAATACATATGCTGTTACCAGTACTGACATATTCATTCGGAATCATTAAATGGACGCAGACAGACATCCACGCGTTGGAAATATTAACTCGTACTACACTTACCAAACACAGAATACATCATCCTAAATCAGCAATAGAGAGATTGACACTTCCAGAGAAAAAGGAAGGACGGGGCCTAATTGATCTGAACAACTTATATTATAAACAAATAGACATTTTTAAGAAAATACTTTTTTACAAAGAGCAACCAATCCACACTTCATAGGGCTGTAGTGCTAGCTGACAAATCATTAACTCCACTCAATCTAGCAAACGAAAATGTCAATCTACAAGGGAAACTCATAACTGACGCTCTCAAAAGAGTTACGTCTCTCAGAAAAGACCCTACACAAGAGACATTATGATGAACTACACAAAGGTCACGTAGATATTAAAGCATCAAATAGGTGGTTAAACAACGGGGAAACTATTTGGAGAAACAGAAGGTTTTATGATGGCTATTCAAGACAGAGTGATTGCGACGAACAATTATAAAAAATACATAATACAAGATGCGACAGTAAACGATCAATGTCGAAAATGTAGTGCAAGGGGTGAAACAATCGAACACATCATATCCGGGTGCAAGTCACTATGTCAAACGGATTACCTCTACAGACATAACCAAGTAGCTAACATTATTCATCAAAAACTAGCAATCAAGTACAACCTCATTGACACACACACACTTACTACAAATACAAACCAGAGAAAGTACTAGATAGTAAAGATTACAAATTATATTACGACCGCACAGTTATAACAGACCAAACGATACATCACAACAGACCGGATTTAATAATAATTGACAAGAAGAAACAAGAAACTACCCTTATCGACGTTGCTATCCCAATGTGCCATAACGTCGAGACCACGTGGAAGAGAAAAAATTGACAAGTATAGTGAACTTGCAATTGAGATCAAGAAGATGTGGAAACAGAAAAGGTAAATACAATCCCATTCATTATATCAGCCAACGGCATCATACCGAAGAAGCTACATGAAAGCATTAAACAACTAGATCTTCAACCCAATGTATACATCGAGACTCAAAAGGCAGTTAATACTCAACACGTGTAGAATAGTTCGTAAATTTCTAAACTAAGAATGATACTTCGAGATTTCGAGACAGCTTCCATCCTGACATGTTTTCGTGGTTTTCCCATAGTCCGAAGAGCAAATGCTAGGATGGCGACGAGAAATCGGCCACGACCGTACACAGCAGAAAGAAAACATCATCTACAAACAATATTACAATTTATAAATGACTTATTTTAGTTAGAGTTAAGACAAAAGTAATAATGTATGTAATAGGTACACATGGAAGTACTTGACGTAAGTCCGTACAACATGTTAGCTCCGGTTTTAACCGAGTTTGTATGAAATACATCCAATAAAATAATAATAATAATAATAATAATAATAATAATAATAAAAATAATAATAATAATAATTCACAAGTTATGCTTTCGCGACCCGATACAATTGAACAGAAATTATAACATTGACGGGATGTTTCGTCGCGTCGTGGTGGTGAATAACTTACATTATTCTTGATTTCCCGACGTAGCGTCCTCACTGTGGAAGACATTTTCAAGGGATTCAAATCAATCAATCAAGAATAATGTAAGTTATTCACCACCACGACGCGACGAAACATCCCGTCAATGTTATAATTTCTCTTCAATAATAATAATAATAATAATAATAATAATAATAATAATAATAATAATAATAATAATAATAATAATAATAATAATAATATAATAATAATAATACATATAATAATAACACAATACGTTAATACACGTTAATACATAATACGTTACAGGTTAACATTCATTTGGACTATACTAAGTAACGTCTTTCAGAAGGATATATCCTGGTAAGTATACTTACCACTAATTTTCAAAATCTACACAATTAAATCTACCAGTTTTCAATCCTTTTAACCCGGTTTAAAAGCTGCCTTATTTCGTTCTGAATTAATAGAATTTTTTCCGTATTAAATTGTAATGATTAGAAGAATTTTTGTAATGGTTCAAAAAACAAAATTGTGTATCAAAACACAAAAATACACACATTTCCGGGATGTCCCGGATATTTTGTTTGCCTGTAGTAGATTCAATTTGAATGTGTAAAAAAAATGGAAAAAAAGGAAAAATTGCAAAAAAATCTAATTTTTGAAAATAAAATAAAATTTTGGATTTTTTTTTCAAATTTGATGTCAATTTGGAATCCAAAATCAGCATTTTATTCCTAGAAGATCAAGGGAAAAAATAAATCCAAAATTCTTTAAAAAAATCATGAATTTCAAATTGCAAAGGTAGAAAGCAAAATTTTGGGTCCCACCTTTTTGCCCTATAAAGGGTTAAAAATCAATTTCACTCGAGTCCTACATAAAAATTTTTAATATTATAAATTCACATCAATTAATTTGAATAATGTATGTAATGTAAAATAATTGTAATGTTAAATGACATTAATTTGTTCATTTGACATATAAAAACATAACTGAGAAGTCCAAGTGAATGAAAACAATAATCATGGTAACCAGGTAAGAAGAATGTGTTTTATAATACGTAATACAGATACTGTACATAAGAGTACACAAAATGATATTATTCTTATTAACACGTGGTGCAACATGGAGATTAAGCTTTTCTAGATGTTGACTCTCCACTTCTAGAAAAGCTTAATTTCCAAGTTGCACCACGTGTTACTAGGAATCGGAGCACATTCTATCCCACAAAACGTAGAATAGACGTTTGTAAATATTTCATGTATGAACAGGCTGCAAGAAACTTATAACAGTCTATCAATCTTAAACATAGACCTAGATTTTAATTTTAATACTCTTGCAACATTTAAATCTGTTTTTAAAAGGGACACTATTGTTGACAACTAAACAACACACACTCACGCACGCACCTACACACCACACAACAAACACAAACAACCCCACACTCACAACTTTCACATAACCAAAAAACAACCATGAAATGTAATTAGGCCAATTTTGAATATAAATACAATGTGATTTTATGTTTTCATTTTTCCCAAACATTTATGATTATATTTGTTAGTTCTTAAATTGTTTAATTGATAAGTCATATTTATATTTGCACTAGGAAATTATTTTTCTTTTGCAAATAAAAAACTTAATAATAATAAAAATTTCAAAGGAATGAACTAGGGTGCACATCATTTTTTTTCCTGTATGAACCATAAATATGGACGTGGTGTTTTGAGGCTGTGGTAACAATTTATGCCGAAGAAATTAAGAGAAACTTAACTAAACTCTCATTCAGGATTGCCGGTGGAGGGTATCGAAACCGTAAACCTTTCTGAGCTAGAGTCTAAATGCAATGAAAACAACATTAACTGAGAGTAAGTGTTGAGCATTCAAACTAATGTAAATTAAACTAACAACATTAATGATTATGTTATTGGAATTCTTTAAATTTCAAATTAAATTAATTAATAATTAATTAAATTAATTATAATAATTATGTAAAAATAAAATCAATCTTATTGCATTGATGACCACGGGGGATCCAGCGTACTAATCAGTAACATAGTACATATTATTTAATACAAAATAAAAATAAATTAACGACAAAGGAATAAGATTAATAGGGCAATGCCAAGCTGGTCCGCCCGGATTCTCCGCCAGGATCGCAATGATCGGGCTTTGGTCACAGGACTCTACATTGTGGTTAACTAAACACATGGCGGTGACCAAATCCGATCGTTCTGCGCTTTGGTGGGGAGATTACTTTGACTTTGTCCTAAAAAAACATCCCATAATCTTTATTTTACATTATTTTTCTTTCATGAAAATTTACGATTTCCCTGATTGCACGTGCATTTAATTATTTACAAAGAAGTAGTTTCCAAGCTCTGTGGGTGCGGACTTGTGCTTGTGCCCCTAGAAGGACGCGAAGTTTAAGCAGTGACAGAGAGAGTACATAGTAGGCTACGTTTATTTCAGAGGGGATTACTTTAGGTTTTCGCATTGACGACCACCAGGCGTGCTGTGGTGCGGATGGGGCTCACCGCCTGATGTAGATAAGAGCGGATGAAATGTTTCAAGTCCACACGGCCGGTGATAATAGGCGACTACGCCAAGATTCTAATCTCTTTGGCGACTACTTCATTTTACCGTTTTTTTAATATTTTTGCTGAATGTTTTGAGCGCTCACTAATTGTGGGATTACTAAAAACGCTTAAGTCCCGTCGCGTTGTTTGGATGAGCGTAATTGGTGCATTGGAGCTGCCATGTGTTATGCGGATTTTCTGTTGTTCGGTGAAAAAATAATTACTTGTTGAAGATTTTTTTTAAATTAAATTAAAATTTAAAATTAAAAATTTACTTTAAATTTTTTTTATTATCGTAATCTAAACACAGGAAAAAAATCGTAATATTGAAATTTTTATAAGAAATAAGTATTCGATTGCGCACAAATTAACACGAATATATGAATTCATAAAATTAAGGTTCTGTGAAAAAATCATTACAATCGGATAAAGCTTGTAGGTGTTATAAGTCGAAGAAATTTAAAAAAATCGAAAAAATTCGTAAAATTACGATTATCATGAGAAATAATTGTTCGATTGCGCTCAAAAAACGTGGCTGTTCTTAGTTTAGAGATTTCGAAGGCCTCCATAAAATTTCATCGCAATCGGAGTATCGGTTTAGCCGGAATCGTGTTAACAGACAGACAAAAATACAGAAAAAAAAACATTCCGGATTTTTTTCTCCAGTGTAGTGAAATGGAATCTTCGCTTCGCTCGCTACGCTCGCTACGCTCATCCAATCATTTTGGAGTGGGATTTATTGTACAACCGCTCAAATGCGCTCAGAAAAGTTTTAAATTCTTCTCTTTATTTAAGCAGAAAATTATTCGAAACTACATCGTCGAACAACGTCCATGAATTAGTCAGAACAGTCATGTGAGTCATGTTGTTTTTTTGCATTTTAAAAGTAACTTTTAGTTCAAAAAATCTTACGAAAGAAAAATGTGATTAGACAACCTTCAATTTATCATACTACTAATAACAGATTTGTCCAGAATTGAATTGTTTTTCTGGTTTTAAATATGGAAGAAAGAGAAACTATTATCGTTCTTTCTCTGTTTGTGCAAAGTTTATAGAAATTAAATGTTATTTTAATTTGAAAGGTAAGATCTTTTTTTTTTTTTAATTGATCAAGTTTAAGAGTTACTTACTAATAAAAAGTTGTGAACAAGTACAACACATTTAAATTTGAATGCAACTATCTCACTTCAAGTGTGGTAGCTGAATTAAAATATATTTCTCGTCAATCTGTGATTCTGCCGTTCTATCACAGTTGTGCTAACTTAAAACGATGATCGTCTTTAACGTTCACTCTTTGTTTTATTAGTCCATTGTTGATAAACGCTTTCATTAAACTAACTGTTTAGAAAGCAGAATTGTGAGCGAACGGGGAATGCGAGATTTGATAGGATTCAAACGTTGTATTAGGAGACTTAATCGTCACCATTGTCTCCTTGGAGATTATTTTGAGGCGCTCCAGGCAGACGTCAGGGCTTTATGGCTTTAACACCTTCAACAGTTTTATAAGATAAGCTCCAGTCGACATTGAAAGTTTATTTCAAGGTCTTTTAAAAGTAGATACACTTGAAGTAAATGTTTGGACTTTTGAACTTTTAAACTATTTTGGTTTTAGCAAGTTGTGTTTCACAGGCAGCAATAATAATAGTCAACTTCTTAATGATTACAATCACTCAGGCTTCATCACAGTTTTATTTACATTTCACACTTTCACTCATCTTAATTCATACATTCAAAACACGTACAGCCGGGGTCATATATAAATCAAGAGGTCTGAAAGATACCTCTTTCACCGACATCTCGTGGTCAACTCTTGGTGCCATTATTTATATCGCCCTGTGAACTGCATTTTCGACATAAATAAGAAACATGGCTGCTAATGTCAAAGGAAAATTCTCTATTCACCAGAGAAACTATCAAGCCTAGAAGAAATATAATATGGAAGGTAAAGAGAGCATTATATATCGATACCTTAGCCTAGGCATAGCATTAAGACTATGCCTTAGATCTTATATTTGCCTTAGTTTCTAATTAATTTTGAATAATTCTATCTTGGCTGTCAAGTCTTATTTGCAAACCACTAAAGTTTGTTTTATGCTTTTGTTTTGATAAAATTGTATTTCACTTCTGACTGCCTTCTAGATATTGACTATTTTGTTGACCAAGAGTCTTTCAAAGCCTCCTAAGTAATATTAATAACATCAAATAGTCTAGGGGGCTTCCATCGATCGATAATGCAGTTCACAGGGCAATATAAATAATGGCACCAAGAGTTGATCACGAGTTGTCGGTGAAAGAGGTATCTTTCAGACCTCTTGATTTATATATGACCCCGGCTGTACAACACACACACAAATTTAATTTTATATCTTCATAGTTATTTTCATGTGATTTTATGTGTATATTTATAATGTTATATTGAAAATGTAAATGTATGTAGTAAAATGCAATTCTCGGATGTAATAAATGATTATTTTACATATTTTTCTTAAATAAATAAATAAATAAATTTTATTTAGAGTACCCACTCAGTTATATAACTGATTTTCAGTGGGGGACTTTAAATCAAAGCAACCAAGCCAACCCTGTAGGCCATATTTTCTTCATGATACTAGATTACAGTCGCCAAAATTATACAATTTTCTCATCCTTTCTTCATCTTCTTGTTTTTCTTGATTTTTCTTTTTTTTTCTGAAGTTTAACACTAAAATGACAATTGGATATCTTTAACTTTATGGAAAGTTATAAAGGGACATTTGTAGATGGGTGCGTAACACCTTCGTAGGTGGACCAGCCTTGATAATCTCTCTGCAACAAACTGACATGCTCTTTGTAATTGACTCGGGAACAAGTCCTACCCGGCACCTCCACCAAACGCAGAGATTGATTGATTGATTGATTGATGGAGGTTTTTTTATGCTGGCAAGATTAAGGCCATGAGGCCTTTTCTTACATCTAACCAGTTTCATAATAGTAATACATCCTTCAAAATACAATATGTTTCACAAAAATACATAAATAATAGAATATTTATCAAATATTACACTAAAAATCTTTTGAACCATGAAACTACTTCATAAAATTATAAATTATTTAAACTAAACCAATTTTTAGATGCAATTTGAAGCACTCTCTGGTGAAAAGTGAAAAATTTTACAAGAAGATATCAGCAATGATAATAATACTAATAAAATCATAATAAAATATAATAATAAAACTAATATGATAATAATACATTATAAATTAAATAGGAATTACCTAATTGTCTCTTTTAATACATTACGATTGCAAATGTTTGATTAAATTAATTGATAGAACAACATATAATATACGGAAATTATAATTAATTCATATGATGATACAGAAATTTTTCATTATTTGATTACACTTTAAATACAACTAGACTACAATTCATTTAAACAATAAAATCTTTTCTATCGAAAATTGAAATGGCGTATACACGAATAATTAAATACAATAGATAAAACAATGTTCTAGAATAATTTTGAACAGCCTGGCGAAAAGATCGTAACTTTGTCAAGTCTCTGACACTACTAGGGGTACGGTTCCATTCCCGCGCAGCTGACACTGTGAATGAATTACTTTAATAAAAGTAGCAATTATTATAATATTAACCCAATTGTATGCAATTTTATGACATGACAATATTCATTGACCAACTGACCATTGAATACTAGAAGGGGAGTGGCAAATAAGACATGATTAAGTATAGTGATTTCTTATTTAATCCTTGTTTCAAATTTATGCCTTGACAAACTCATCTTGAAACCTGAAATCAAGAATTAGCGTTTGTTGATGCGTGGTCAACGTATTTTTAACAAAAACCCTCAAATTCC
>JAMZAV010015959.1:0-10833 GCA_024449915.1 Sweltsa coloradensis | reverse complement strand
AAAAACAATGCTAACACGTTTTTGTTTTCCTATAATGGACTTGCCAAATTAATATTGAAGCTTTATCGCGGGCATGATTGTTACTTTTGGTTGTGGGTGCAGGCCAACTCCGGAATCATGAGTTTTAGACTTTGTTATTGGCCATGCATGCCTTGAGAGAAAGAGAATAAGTTAAATGTTTTAATTGCAGATTTCCTACATAGCCTACAAGACAACGGCTACAATGAAGAGAGTAATTTATCGGTAAAGATGTCGTATAATCAAGACGTTGCGATATGTTTTCAAGCCCACCATATGCTTAAACCTTATCAGTTGAGATAAACTAAAATCTTTGATCTTGGAAGTTTTTTTTTTTTTTTTGCTAAACACTTATTATTTTTAACAATCACCTTTACCGACTTTAAGGATATGTTATTTTTGTAGATCTGGTTTATTGACTTGGATTGGATGTTGCTTAACGTCTCATATTTATGCACTTTGGTTATTAGAGACGATAAATGGTGGTAGATGAGGATGAAGTATAAAAAGAAGGGAAGAGGGGAAACCCGGTACCGGCACGTAGCTTACTCATTCGAAAAGTACCAAGGGGACCAACGGCTTAACGTCCTATCCGAAAGGACGGTGACAGTCATATAGGTTCTTCCACTAACCCGGACGGCCGAGCAGACGTCGAGTAGAACGAAGCCGTTACACTAGCTCTTAAACCCTCCATCTACTCAACGCACGGTATACGTGAGTTTCAGGGCAGAGCGGTCACCCACTCTACCCCTGACCACGCCCGATTCTGCTTAACTTCGGTGTTCGAGTGGGAACCGGTTAAACGATCTCGGTTAATGAAGTTGATATAAAAATACTTATTTTTAACGAAATTTAAAGTATTCAGTTCAACAAAATATGTCTCTCTATGGCTTACACGAGACTTGGGCCGAAGGGTGAATAACTAAAGTCTACAATAGAAACTTGTTTATTGGACGGGCAGGGAAAATGGATTTCAGGTTAGGAACGTTTTGGAAGTTTAGGAAACCCTGTCTTATACCTAAACGCGAACCAGAGTATTTTTTGAGGCAATGGGTTGGGGGGGGGGGGGTTTTGGTTTTGGGCGGCCTTTTTAATTGATAAGTAGGAATAGCACACATCGACAGTTGGAAAATTATTATTTGTTCGGCCAAGAAGCACCAGTTGTTTATGAAACTTTACACCAAACTTTTTATCAACCAAAAACTCAAATGTTCGTGATCTCTATACACGTTCCAGCAATTTAATTCACATTCCCTTCGATAATCTTTCCCTCTTCCCTAAGGGACCATTCTTCTTAGCATTTATTACTGTTCACATACCGAATAAAATCCGCATATGCCCATCTAATCGTTCTTTAAAATCTAATCTTAAGTCCTTCCTTTTTTTAAACAGCTATTACTCGCTTTATTAGTTCTTTCCGACGACTCTCCCAAATAAAATAACTTGTGATTACTTATATAAATATTTACTGTAATAATTAATTATATCCAATATAACTTCTTATCTTTATTTTATCCTAAATATTATATTTCAAACCTATGCAATTTTTCAAGTTAAATACTATGTACTATTAATCTTCTCATTTTTAGTTCATACCATGTACCTGTCAAGGGAATAAAGAACTTACTAATTACTGTTATTGTAATATTGTAGTTTGTGTATTATAGATTTTGACAAAATATAATTTTGACAATATTTAGGCCAATCACACATTGTCAGGTTTTAATTTTATTTCTCGATTTGTTTATTCGGGAAACACTCCCGTAGGTGTGAATGATATTATTTACTATAATTATTCCGATTGGGTCGGATTTTTTAATTTCTAAATTGTTGGATGAGCGTAGCGAGCGTAGCGAGCGAAGCGAAGATCTCCTTTCACTACACTGGAGAAAAAAATCCGGAATGTTTTTTTTTTTTTTTTCTTCTTTCTTACTTTCTGTATTTTTGTCTGTCTGTTAACACGATTCCGGCTAAACCGATACTCCGATTTGCGATGAAATTTTATGGAGGCCTTCGAAATCTTTGAACTAAGAACTGCCAAAGATTTTTGAGCGCTATTGAAAAATTATTTCTCATGGAAATCGCATTTTTACGGTATTTTTTCGATTTTTAAAAAATTTCTACGACTTATAACTCCTACATGCTTTAATCCGATGTGTAATGATTTTTTCACAGAACCTTAATTTTATGAATTGATATATTCGTGTGAAATTTGAGCGTAATCATATAATTATTTCTTATGAAATTTCATATTACGATTTTTTCCTTTTTTAAAATTACGATAAATAAAAAAAAAGTTAATTTTTTATTTAATTTGATTTAATTTTAAAAAAAAATTCAACAAAGTTCTGATTTTTTTTCACAGAACAACAGAAAATCCGCAAAACACATGGCAGCTCAATTCACCATATTACGCTCATCCAACAACGCGGCGGACTTAAGCGTTTCCTAGTAGTAATAATTTTAGTTTTTATTATATATTTTTTAGATATCACTCAAAATTATCAGTGATATTCCTAATGATTATATTGTGTATCAATGGCAATAATCATCAATAATCATCATCACATACGTTATAAAAACGTTTTATTACGGTATGGAATGGTATTTTAACGTTATGGTTTATGGAATTACCAAATATTAC
The DNA here is from genome assembly GCA_024449915.1 of Sweltsa coloradensis. NCBI lineage: Eukaryota > Metazoa > Arthropoda > Insecta > Plecoptera > Chloroperlidae > Sweltsa > Sweltsa coloradensis. The sequence continues at coordinate 8,171 of JAMZAV010015959.1, read as the reverse complement.
GTATATGAAAAACCGTATGCAAAAAACATTTAAATTACCGTATGTTGTTTACGTTTTTATAACGTTATTATACGGTTACAAATGGTATTTGAAATTATTACATTCTTAAAATTTCAAATTCAAAACACATACAAATTGGTAAGTCACCAAACAAACGTTAAAATAACGGTATTTAAATAACGTTTTAATAACGTTTTTAATGGTTATTAATATAACGTTTTTTTATGGGTATTAAAATACCAATTTCATATGTATTAAATTTGTAGTTGCCTAAACGTTACAAATAACTGTGTATTATCAGCATTTTAATAACGTTATTTATGGTATTTAATATTACCTTTTTTCGTGGTTATTGAAATACCAACTACAAACGTATAAACTATGGTATTACCGTAACGTTATTTAACGTTATTTCAATAACGTTTCAAAAACGTTTTTATACCGCCATAAATATTACAATTAATTCATAGTTATTAAAATACTAATTGAATAATGAATTGTTTTTAATGTTATAAGTCAGTCTAAGTTAGTTCTGAGATAACTAAAAAAGCTGTGCCGATATTCATTAATCCAATTATTACATATTTATTTTCTTATTTCTTTTTCCTCCTTCGTGGACTTTTTTATGAGTGAATGCTTTAACTAAATAATAAAATGAATTTATTAATAATTAATTAAAACTTTCGACTTGATCTAAGTGTGGTTAATTTCAATGATTAGTTGTTCTATCTCGGAACAATCGTTTTTTTTATACACTGCATCAAAACGACAATTAGAATTGCGCGTTTTCTCGGTATTTCCCTGATACTCTAAAAACAAATTGATTTTTTGCGGCGTAATGAGATTACCAATTATAGTTGTCATACAATTTGAGTTAAAGCAAACATGGAAGTGTAATGTGAATCTCCAGCAATAATTGCTTACTGTTTCACGAAAGCTCTGCCGTAGTATTAATTTGTCTTGGATTTCCCAAACTAAAAACCAATAAACCCAATCAACCAATCTAGATAATCCTCTGCTGCACTGTTGTCATTCAAGATTATATTGAAAATAATATTTTCATCCCGCTGAAGTTTTGACAAAATTAATTTATGAATTAATAATGTAAGACGGTAAGTTTGTTTACATAACTAAGTAAAAATATCTTCAACGACATCAGTTTTATCTTATGTAACTAAAATAGATTCTTATTTGTTGCAAGAGACGCAAGCGCATTTTTGTTCCACAATGGGACATCTCACACAAAGACTACTCGCGCGCGGGCTCCACCTTCTTAAGCTAGCTGACGCGCGACGTACTGCACAGCTGCAGTGGCCGAGTGGATAGCGCGTCCCGATCTGGAGGAAGGTATCCCGGGTTCGAGTCCGGGTGTTGGCGATAAAATTTAACCATGTGTATTCGATCTCATCTAACATTAAAATGTACCCCTTATCTCGGACCGGTGACACAAAACTCGTAGACTAGAAAGAATTTTTGTTTTAATTAAATTTTTTGATAGTAGCTTTTTTGCATGTCTACTAGATAGCGCTAGTGGAATAACGTTATAAAAAGTATGGTTTAATGTTATTATTACGTATGATAAATACGTATTTATTACGTATGATAAATACGTATTTATTACGTATTTAATACGTATGTAAAACGTTATAATAACGTATTATCATACGTATTTATTTTTATTTTATTTTTTAAAATTTATTTTATTACGTATTAATACGTATGTAATACGTTATAATAACGTATTATCATACGTATTTATTACGTTTTCTACAACCGTAATTTAAACGTTAAAGCTATTGACATAGAGACGTTATTACAACGTAAGTATAATACGTATTTACAACCAAGACGCATACGTTATAATAACGTTTTTAATAACGTATGTGTTTCATAGGGATGAATAATAATAAACTAGGAAAACGCTTAAGTCCCGCCGCGTTGTTGGATGAGCGTAATTGGTGCATTGAGTTGCCATGTGTTATGCGGATTTTCTGTTGTTTTACCAAAAAACAACATAAATAAACTTTAAATGTTATTATCTCAAAACTTTTATTCTAGCACATTTGCTAACAATTGTTCCTACTTCTTCTACAGTTTTTAAGATGAGAGGATAATTTATTTTTTAATGTGCTCACAAGTCTTATTCTGAAAAATTCACCGGACACTTTTTTGATGTGATTTATAGTTTTTTATTAAAATATGGGAAATATAGATTTTTCACAAAAAACATACATTTTCAAACAATGCAAAGGGAAAAATTCATATTTATCAAACAAAACAAAAATTATAAAATCCGTCTGGTAAATGTTTAGATGTATTGTTTTTTAAGCTTAAACACCTTTCACTTAAAAAAAAAAATGAAAATTGTAAAAGCCTTAGCAATATCCCAGCACCATAGCAAAATTGTAAAATTGCAATTATTAAGAGAAATAATTGTTTGATTGCGCTCAAATTTTACAAGATAATTAAAATTCATAAAATTAAGGTTCTGTGAAAAAATCATTACAATTGGATAAAGCATGTAGGTGTTATAAGTCGAAGAATGTTTTAAAAATTTAAAAAATCCTAAAATTGCAATTTTAATAAGAAATAATTTTTCGATTGCGCTCAAATTTCACACGAATATATAAATTCATAAAATTTAGGTTCTGTTAAAAAATCATTAAAATCGGATAAAGCATGTAGGTGTTATAAGTCGAAGAATTAAAAAAAAAATCGAAAAAAATCGTAAAATTGCGATTTTCACGAGAAATAATTTTTTTGATCGATTTTTCGAATCGTGCAATTCTAAGTTCAGAGATTTCGAAGGCCTCCAGAAAATTTCATCGCAATTGGACTGTCGGTTTAGCCGGAATCGTGCTAACGAACAGACAAAAAAAAAAAAAAAAAAAAAACATTCCGGATTTTTTTCTCCAGTGTAGTGAAATGGAATCTTCGCTTCGCTCGCTACGCTCGCTACGCTCATCCAATAAGCGAATGAATGAATAAAACCATACAAGATTAATTCCTCTTCCTCAACCAACATGTAAGGGCGTCGCGACGCTTCTTACGCCCTCTGTAGAGGACCATGATCTGATGAATAAGGTACATATCCTTATCATTTAATGTGAGTTCCAATTACAGATAATAGGCAAACAACAAAACTATCTTTCAAATTAAAATGATTTTCAACATATCCCAGCTGTGCAAGACGAGAGGTGTAACTTAAGAATTCCAGGGGTTATAGGGGAAGAGCACAAAATTTAAATTTCCTTACAATTGTAATTTCATCGTTTAAGGTTGATATATTAATGTTCAGTTAACGTAAGTAAGTAAATAAACTGACAGGTAACCTGTTATTACTATGGCAACCACCAATCAGAAGCTAATTGTAAAACTAAACTAATATTATTACAGAGATTAACAGACATATAAATTTTAACTGGACATTGAATTAACACCGGGCCAAATAATATGATTTCGGTCCCCTAAGTGTAATTTTAAATTTTGTTTAATTATTGCTACCCTTCCACCTCCTCATCCACACCCTTCGTTTACATGCTACACTATAACGATAGTTATAAAACATGTATGTGTCGTGACTTTATGTAATATTCTTGCATTGTGCGTGTTTATATTAGGCCTATGTGTGCCTTATGCGTCATGTAGGCTGCGACTAAATAAATCAGATCATCAAAGCTGTATAATGTGTGTAATTCCAGTCAACGGACAGTTTAACAACGTGAGAGTATCACCACCTGTCAACTGAGTCACACATCTATTATTCTCCTTGTTGTTGAGTAACCAAAGAGCGTTTGTTTGCGTGGAAGTTATTTTCGAGGCCAAATGTATTTGTAAATCCACTTATGGCATTATTTACAAACACATAAGCCAAATAAATTAATTTTGATGAAAAGATTTCATTTAGTTGCAAGGTAAAGTAATTGTTACTTATAGATGGGACAGTCTGCCTGCTGTGAACTGTCATATACTGAGTTTGCCTAAAAAGGAGAAGCAAACGCATTCAACTCAGAAATAAACGCCCTATAATATTTTTCCTGAATTCCTCGTTTATGGCTGTTCTACCTCTCCTCCCTACTGTTATCCACTGGCGTTTGTACTATGAAGTTGAAACAAATGTAGCACTTTGTGTCAACTTTTAATATCAATGACATTTGAAAACATTCATGTAGGTTTGCACGTATCGGGGAGGAGCATGGCACAAAGGTCTAGTCTAACAGAACAGCGTAACCTCAAACTGCCATAACTATGTGGTGAACATGGAACATTGGTGGCTCGTTGGTCTTGTGGTTAGCGTATCTGTTTCCAATGCAGAAGGTCCGGGGTTTTCGATTCCCGCTAATGTCGAAGTTTTTTTAACTTCTGATTTGGACTTAAGTCCATCAGTTCTTGTCTTAGGAGTTTGTAAACGGTGACTTTGGAGCCGTCCTAGCAACGAAGCACATAATAAATTTCAGGGGTTGTTCTGAATCGGCCTTGTTGATTCTGACGTTGATTCGCGGGTGTTTCGCACTGTCCATACCACTGATTGCTATATTTCCTATTAAAATATCGATCTTTGGTTGGTTATCGCTCACCGTCGTCGATTGCGTCGGGGCCTGCAGGGTTGGCTTGGTCGCTTTGATTTAAAGTCCCCCACTAAAAATCAGTTATATAACTGAGTTTGGGTAGACTCTAAATAAAATTTATTTTATTTATTTTTTATAGAAAAAATTATATTGCATTCAAATTTAGTTGTTGAGGCCATGTACTCAAACCATAGAAACTTTTATTAGTGATGCACATGCAAACGTACATCACAGTACTATATTTTTCTAGGATAGTTGACTGTTTAAATAATTGTTCTTACATTGTTTTAATGTTATATTGTAAATAATACGTTAGTGCGTTTTACATATTTGTGTTTAATTGTTATTTTATATTATAATATGATGTAAAAATTTAAAAAGTTTTAATCAACCTGTAGAAGTAAATTCACAATTTTCGAATAAATTTTTTGTGGTGCGATAGTCTTGATCTTTCTTGTAATAATATATTGTTTGTGGATTTATACAAGTGGACATTGGTACCTCGGGTTAACCTATTTTAAAGAGGTAGATAAGGTCACCTAGGTCATGGCCAGTCTCGAAGCTCGGAGCCTTCAGGAGGAAACATGTAGGATTAAAATGTTCGACTTCCACAGAGGGATGATGTCCTGGCAAGGTGGGACCTCTTCTCTCTCTCTCTCTCTCTCTCTCCTAAGCAAGAAGGCCACATAACTATTCTTTTGGTGCGTTTTTTTTATAAGCTTAGGTACAGTTACGATACAAACTAGAAAATTATGAGCATTTACCAGGGAAGAAAGCCCTATGTTCACTTTTGCCATGAAGATAGAGCTTTTTTATACCAATTGTTGTTTTAAGAAAAGAACACATGGTGGCTGTGATTAGTTTTCTGAGGCTGTGATTTTTTCATTGCAAAAAGTCCTTTCTACAGTTATTGGATATGAAACATATTAAACATAATATTAAACATATTATAATATTATAATTATAAATTCTATTAGATTTTATAGTAGACTGTAATGAATTCCTAATGATACATTGAATTTTCTCCCTATTTTTCCATTACCACTTTCCACGCACAGGCGTATTGAGTAATAAGTACTATGTTATGAGTATTTAGTATCCCACACCCTTGAGCTTATTTTGAAACCCACAAAACCTCAAATTAAATTTAATAACTTACATATGAACAAGTTTTGTGCAACAATTAGATAATGACATTTATAATGAAATCATTTTTTTAAAGCTTCCTGGAGGAGACCGATGCAATTTGGTCGAAATATGAGACCATGGAACTAGTAAATAGATAATCTATACATATTGTTTATCCTAATATACGAAATTAAGTGAAGTTTTTTTTAATGTACCATTAAATATAAAAGCCTATATTATCTTCTTCTTATTCTGAAATTGGTAGAGTAAATATTGACAATAATATAAATCATAACAATCTGCTGCGCAATGTGGGTAAAATCGTGATGAGTAAATTCCGTTACGTGATTGATTACTAATCTTTTTCTGTAGTCTATGCTCCACTTCTATAATGACTTAACGTACATTTGTTAATCGTCACATGACCAAAGTTTTATTCAATCTCTTGATCTCTAATTTCTAAAACATATTCTGAAGAGTGGCTGTCATCTTGTATGCAATGTTGGTTACCTGAAACATACATTGTCTTGTATCAATCTCTTGTGTTTGTGCACATTCCATACATAGGTTTTTAATCTTAACTGTGTTAAAGATGTTTAGGTAGAGATTGTAGTTTTAAAGATTGATAAGGTTAATGTCTTGATATTTTGTTCATAATTGATCTGTTTATTCAAATAGTTTTATTCGAATAGTTGAATCAAACATGCCAATACAAAGTGTGATGTGGGTTTAAGTAGTAGGAAGTACACACTTAATATAGTTGTATCAGTTAAATTATAAGACATATTAACACAAAATAACAAGTTATAGTATGCAGGTTGATTAGTGAAAACTTGCTATAAAACAAAACGTTGAAATTAACACATAAACTCTAGAAATGTTTCACGGGGAGAACAAGACCACTCGTAGACACGGCTGAAGGTGCTCGAGTTTCCAGATGGAAGGAACAACTGCTGGAACCTATCACGGAGTCAAAGGAAGAACTGGTACCAGGGCAAGATTTACCATACGCCATTTGGCCATTTGCCCGGTGGGGTACGATGTTCACTGCGAGCGTGGAGACAGACAAGGTCCTTCCTACCTTCTAGTCTGCCCAGCTTTAGGGAATTGCTCATCAAGACGATTCAATACAGGCAAGTGTGAGGGCCATATATTCCGCGGTTTTTTGAGGGTGGACGTATTTGATCCGGACTTGGAAATTCAATTCAAATCAGACAGCAGTATTAAGTATGAAAAGCAAGAATTGAAAATTATATTTTATAAATAACATTTACATATAAATCATAACAGTTACTTTCCGATATACATTCCGAAATCAATCAATATCGAACCCTATTTCCAACTTTGAAGTCGGGTAGGGGGTGGAAGGTTCCACCTCATTCTTGGATCCCCAGGTTTATAGAAGCCGGCTAGCCATGCCTGACGCTTCCTCCACCTCGTATTTTCATTCCTCTGCATCATCTACTTCACTTTCTTCCTCTCCACTGTCGTCTTCCAAAGGAACCTCCACCAGCTTTTGCCATATATTTTTTCTTTCAATCATCTTTCCAGTTAACTCTTAAACAAGCTGCATTGCTCTTTTCAAATATATTGCTATTACTTCTTCCCATGTCAGTCTGGGCCTCCATCTTTTTTTCTGTTTGTTTCTCGAGTCTGGTTCATAATGCATCTTCGGAATCCTGTCCTTCTGCAGTGCATCCTCTTTATGTGTCCAAACCCCCTCAGCCTTTCTTTCACTAGCTAAAAATTTAAACTCTCTACTTTTAGTTCCTTTCTTAATTCTGGTATTAAAACAACTGTGTATCTACTAGTTCACACCGAATTAACAAAAAAATCGAAGAAATAATTCAATGATTATATCAAGATACAATTATGTTATCCATCATGTTTCTGGAATCATCAATATCAAACTTACATCATATAAAACATCCTTATAAGATAAATGACACGAAGTCAATTATGTCATGTAATGAATTATCATCTTGTTTTTGCATAAGAGAACAATACTTTTAAATTAAAATATTTAGTATTGTTTTGTGTTAACTTTGTATTTAACTTTAAAGTCAATGTGTATAGGCGATTTGAGTAAAAGTATAAGATTGCACAAAATAGCAAATTGAAATAACTTGTTAACCTTTTAATTCCTAAAAAAGAAGATTTAATTTGTAATTTAATGATTTATCCAAAAATTAGGGGATTAAGCATCAATAGCAAAAAACCTTACATTAACACATTCCTAGCCATGAGCTAGAATTAGAAGGCAATGGCTGAGATCTCACCCGTCCAAAGTTCTAGCTGAAAGAGGATCGTGACCCTGGGTTTGAACTCAACTGGACGACTGTTGGCTCTGGTCATAACAATAAGCATTGACCTCTCGAAGCTTGGCGAGGATTCAATTCAAATAAAATTGAATTATTATTATTATTATTTTATTATTATTATTATTATTATTATTTATTATTATTATTATTATTA
>JAMZAV010015958.1:0-11956 GCA_024449915.1 Sweltsa coloradensis | reverse complement strand
CTTGCGAAAGCGTAAACATTTGTCATGTATTGGACACTTTTAATGTTTTTTAAAAAACGTTCTTCGATATTTTAGAGGTTTTTTAGTCTCTTTACAAGATGTACATTATAATTATTTATTTTGTCATTAAAAATTTCGGATGTGGCAGTCAGTCGCATGAAAATCCAACTCCCCACCAAATAAATTCGGGGTTTTTGAAACGTGGCTGGTAATTCGGGTAGCCTAGGACCCAAGGGGAGAAGACGAAACTGTAGGGCAGAGTCCCGATAGCGGACGATTAGTTTAGGAGTCACCGCAAAATTGAAAGCCCCGGGCCCCTGCTTCCGACTTTAAAGGGCCCCTAATTGTTTTTCTGCGTGCTTTTGCGTGTGTGTGTGTGTGTGTGTGTGTACGTTGAAAATCAGCCGAATCGCTGAACAGATTGCGCAAAATTTTAACAGAACCCCGGTACGAGTTTATTGAGAATGCAAACAAATCAGCAAGATTCTTTGCGATTAAAAAATACAAGAAATTTAATAAATGAAAAATAGTTTCCCAAATGTTTAGAAATTTTTTTAACGACAAGGGTTTTGGTTTTTGAAAAGAATTTTTTTTTTGGTTTTTTTGCCGGGCGGGGGAAATGTCGTGCCCAAGGTTTCTAGGCTCTAAATAGAATGTATTTTTTAATTTACTTTTTTAGGCCTGATACAGCCTTCCACAAATAATCAAAGACCCAAACCGAATCCCTATGGGTCTTGTATATTTGTTGTTTGTGCAACAACAATCCGAAAATCGCCGCCATTTTTGGTTTTTTCCCTCTTTTTCCCGGGGAAATTTGTTTTTATTAAAAGTGAATGAAATATTGTAATTTATATTTTTTTTAATATCAATAAATACTTAGCCGGAAGTATCCATAGTGGCTCTGATTCTTTTTAAGTTTCGGATGTGTGAGTAATTCCCCGTTATTTATTTTGTCATGTTTTTTGTATTCTCTCTGAAGGCCTAGGCCTAGGTCTGTCCAGCACGGGTTTTGTACCGGGCCATAAAAACCCTTCTTTCCCCCCCTATTTTCTGGTTCTGACCAGCATGGGGTTTTCCTCCCCAATCCCCTATAGGTTGAAAAAAATGTGGTGGTTCTGTCCAGACTTTTCCTCCCATTGTCCGTGATTGGTTCTGTCCAGCGACTGGTTAGTCCCGTCCATAATAACCCCATCTTTTAACCTCCCCCCCTATCCACCAGGGCTGGGGTTTCTGTCCAGCACTAAAATTTGTGCTCTTATTTCCACAAATCCCCTGGGCTAGGGAAGGACGCATTGGGACTCCAACGGGTTGACCGCGATATTAAAACCCAAATAAAAAACCATTTTTTGTTTATTTTCCTATTTTTTTTTTTTTTTTTGGTTTTTTGTTTTCCTTCTTAACTCATCCCCTCGCTTTCCCGCCTGTGGCCGGTTGTGCCAAACCTACGTGTACTGTTCCGGACCCCACTAGGGACGTGTGGTGCAATTAACTGTTTTGGTTAATTTTGTTTCTTTGTATTATTATATTAGCTTTGCTAACTAGTTGTAAACTTCGTAAATGGAGAACACAATACTTTAAATACCAAATATTAAATAACGGAAAAAAGCAATCTTGAAAAAAACGAGAAACGCCAAAGTAGTAGTTAGGAGACGGTTGAGCGAGGCAATGTGGTGAGTACCCGGGATACATTTGCAATTTAAGTTTGATAATTATAATTCGTATAAATTAATAGTTTTTTTTAGAATGGATTTATGTTGGTATACGGGGGACGGGCGCGTCAACTGTACGTGTTCATTAATGCGCCTCTCTAGCTATGAGTAGGCCTAGGTAGGCCTAAGGTAGGGGGGAGAGAAAAGAAATATAATCGGGATACTCAACAACAGGCTCACTTCACTCTTTTACAACGACTTTGGCTGTTTCCCTAGTTTTAATTCTTCAGTGTAAGATTAAAAAATTCTTAGCATACGTAAAATCGTAAAAATAAGGTTTTGAAAATGTTACGCGGACACCTCTCATGTGAAATCAAAGTGGGTGGACAAAGTGAAAAATAACAAAATGAAGTGAAATTATTTCAATTTCTTCAATCTATCACTCAAATTGGGCTAACTCTGTAAATAAATAAATGCAAATATAGTATATAATTAATGAAACAGCTTGGAAGTGTTTTTACTTTAAAAACTATACGCTCGCGCGCTAGGAAGGGTGTGTGCAGGGTATATTTCCCTTACCAAGACAATACACATCATGGAAAGATAACGCGCTTAAATACGATATCATAATAGTTTTTTTACCGTCAGAGGTAATCGTTTAAAGCACGCAGTTTCACTTGTCCTTGCGCGTTCTACGTCTCTTGTTCGCACTAGCTTAGAGTTTCGACATTTCTCCTCTTCAGAGTTAGGGCTAGATGTATTGCGTGTGCGTCCATCCTTGAGTGGGCAGATCGTCTTCCCCATTGGTCCTGGGGTTAGGAGTTCATAAGAGTTGTTCACAGATAATGGCTTCCAGCAGTTCTACCGGGAAGAAAATCTGTAGAACAACCAATTCATAAAATATTACCAACACATTAAGTAACAACTAGTTTGACAAAACGACATCACTGACTAAAGGAGTTAGTTGTTATACCAAACAATGGTTAGGGAAATAAGGCCTAGAGCTTTTCTTTTTATTTAAAAAGTTCCGTCAGTAAAATTCGGACGGTATAGTTAATAATTGTATCTCGCATATGTGTTTATCATTCTCAAAATCAATCTTGATTGTAAATTAAATTGGCAAAGTAATGTTCATCAAATAGAAAACAACAACGGTATTTTAATATTGAAACGGAATACGAGCTTCGAATAGTTTTTGGTTATCATTGCAGTTAAGCAGTAAAAGGGTTTCATTACAGTTTAGTGAAACTAGCTGAAGGTGGTTAAAGGTTTACTTACAGATAACAATTTAAGGTTTCATTGTTATTGTAAGAAGACACAAGTTACCAGTAGATGTAATGCTCAAGGGCGCCACTTGGCACACTGTATCTCGCCAGCACCCGACGTTCCTGGTGTTTGCGCGTGCTGGCGTCGTATATTCGTCTTCTTCGTCACGAATAACGGAGTTTGAAGCTGGAGCTTGCCAGTCATCAGCCTCTCTTCAATCTAGGATGTTCGTGTTTGTGTCGTACTTCAAATGGTCCCGCTCATAATCTGATTCTGCAAAAATAAAATACACGGAATTTTATTTTACATTTAACACATTTTCTTCTTACCAACAAAATGAACACGATAAGTGAAACATAAAAGATGTTAATTCAGAACATAATACAATAATTCTTGATTTATATTCACAAAAATTGCTGCTGGTCATGTGAAAAAAGATGATCTCACATTTATTGATCGACGTCGCGGCACATCATATATAGAGAACAATGTACGGCCTAAGTGAACAATTAAAAATATATCGATTGCGAAGTTACTTCATATATTTCACATCATTTTCACAGTCCATCCACATAAAGATGTATGACAAAGTTATGGAATTTTAAAAAATATTTCAAAGCGTCTTTAGAATGATTTTTCATTGATGACACGACGTTTAAAGAGTAGAACCAAACACCTAGAACAGGGGACACTAGTGACAAAGGATGCATGTTTCCCTTATCTAATAACAAAACGTTTAGATTCATGTATTAGATGAAAATAAACTTCCTAACGGTTGAATGATTAACGGTATGCCTCAGTTATTTCTTCTGCCGTGATGAGAGAGAAGCCTCGAAAAGATTGTATGGGGGCGGGAAGGAAAGAAAGGGGGAAGAAGGGGGGGAGGAGAAGAAGGATAAGGGAGACGAAAAGGAGGACGGAAAGAGGAAAAGGGGGAAGGTGGCGCGAGGAAGGAGAGAGAGGGGCGGAGACGGGGGGAAGAGAGAGGGAGGAGGAAGGAAGACTGGAGAGGGCGAACGGAAGGGTAGGGTGGAGGGAAGGGGAAGCGAGGGGGGGGAGGAGAGACGAAGAGAGAGGGAGGGCGAAAAACGGAGACGGAGGGAGAAAGCATCCGAGAGAAAGGGGGGGGGAGGAGCGGAGAATGAGGGGAGGCAGAGGAGGCGAGGAATGAAAAGTTAGGGAGAAGGAGAGGGAGGGAAGGAGAAGAAATACGGGGAGAAGAGAGAAAGCATATGTACTACTGCAATGGGCCCAATTTCTCTGGTGAAAAATTCTTCACGTAACCCTCTTGGATATTCTATTTCCCTACTAATATCAATCTTTTCCGGCATGACCTACTCTATTGGAACCAAAAACTAATTAGAGTCAATTGGCAGGCTATCCCTCATTTAATACCGTACAAATTAATACATAGAAGCGCATTATAATATACGGGCAAACTCTTTGTGCCATATTCCATCATTTACTTCGCACACATTAGGCTTCCAAAAATCTCGTGGTAATTGTTGTATACTCCTCCCGGTTATCACATTTCTCCATTAAAAAGTAAGCATAATAGCTAATAATTTCTGAAGAGTTAAATTTCCACTGAGTTCTTCTAAGATAACTAACTTACATAAATAATTACATTTGTCTTCAAACAATTCAGCCACAACTCTCAAAGAAGTGAATCGAATCGGAACAACAAGCTTTCGTTAATGGAAGTAGAAAAACAGTGTAGTATTCACCTATTTCACGGTCGTTTATATACACTTTTCTCGAAAAGGATAGCAACCAAAGAAAAAACGGTGTTAAGAATTTGATTTCAATTGTTTCCCATTGTTCAAATCGGATGTCAAATCTCTATCCAAAATTATTGATCTATCTGTAAAGAATTATTTAAATTAATCAAATAATTATTTATCTGAGATGGATCCACGCGCGAAGATATTAATCCAAGATCACGTATTAGCTATACAAAACATTATTTGGACAAAACAATAATAAAATAGTGATAATCGCTTTGTGTTGTAAGAAATGTATGTTTTCCACAGAAAAATAGAATATAGAGGAAGTAGAACAGTCATTACAAGTAAAAAATAAAGCTAAAAATGTTGCGAAAAGACTATATGTCGTACAGAAAACACGTTAGCTCTCTCAAAGCCGTTAAAACTCAAGTTTTTATTTATTATCGTGTTTTCTAGAGATTCTGCCAAAAGTTTTTCTATGTAAACTAACATGTATGTGTTTTAAACAGTATATGAACAGTTGCCTCATAAAAAAAATGCACTGCTCCGTCACAAGCACTAAATAACAGAAGTAAGAAATCAAAATCATAACACCTACATTATCTACACGTTTTCGCAGTAATTTTTTTATCTACGTTCACTTTCAAGTCTTATTCAACCCAATGTGGTAGATCGGGGCCCCTGAACAAACGAATGGCACTTGTACATCGAAACTGACCCCTATTTCCCTCTGGATCAATACACACTTTGTCACTAGATTCAGAGGAAACTGTCGATAAGTACACAACATTGTAGAAGATGTGGGCGTGTGCACAGTACAATTGGACAGATTTGAAGGATTTTAGCAATTAGAGACAAGTGCTGTACGACATTGTTTTATGACACTATTACACAGATACCACAAAAGGGTGGGCCCATGATTTAAAATCAATAGACATAAGAAAGTAAAAAAACTATGCCAAAAAATATTGAGCATTTGAAACACCGCACACAACAACGGGAATTGATTGTGTGCAATATCATAACCATCCGATCACTGGTTGTTCCACAGTGCCCGCGTGGATCGTAGAAATAATTTAAAACAAATTCAAACAAGCTAAGACTCATACTGGTAGTATTAAAACCTTGAACTCAACAGGATTTATCATTGAAAATGTAAAAACACATATAGGCAAAGATAACAAACGGATCACGTGCTATCTCCGAAACAAACTCTGAGAAGCACACACCATTTCCACATAGTCGTTGGTTTAGGGTTCGTAACATAAGATTGTCTATTTGTCTTAGGTACTCAAAAAGACACATGCATGGGACAATCTGTAAATCCGATTAAGGTGAAGGAAAAAACTAAATATACGACGAGCAAATGATAGTGATGTGGGATCCTTGTCTCGCTTCGTGAAGTGGATATGTTTCTCGTTGAACTATATCCGACACTTGCTACGCTTCGCTTTAGATCGACACCCAGCACAACTAGACGAGACTTTATATAAAAACATTGTATTTACTTTGACATCAAAAAACGTTAGTGCATTAGACTATATAGTGAGAAGAATTGGTTTGGACAGAGAATTAAATGACCCCACTGGCCTATCTGGTGAGCTATGAAGATACGACATGGGTGGCAAAGAGCACTTTGTACCTGAGCTTGCGGAAAAAACATTCCAATTCCGGATAATTTTATCCCAAGATTTACTCGTGTGGATCTATGGCTTCAGAGTACAGGGCACGTGTGGTTGACCCTCGACTTCATTTGGAGCTGTCCATAGGATGGACCAAGAATAAACAACTAAAACTTCTTTCACCACAATCGAGCCATTCAATATAAGCTAACTTAGTACGAGAGTGGAGGCAGCTTATCCATGATAGACTACAAATTTTTTAGACAGCTCGTAAAACCATATCAATAGACGCCAACATAAAAAGAATATACGTACAAAGGGAACCGCTTAAAAATATAGGGGCAGAGAAGCAATTCACCCACTATCGCGTTTTATGAGCGAGTGCTGCCACTACATTACTTTGTATGGATTGCGTGTATAAAGAAGTCAAACTGCCTTGACGTCACTAATAAAGAAAATTACACTGTAAAATACGATAAATTAACTATTAGTAATGAGACATGTGAGATCAGAGTATCCTCGGAATTGAACTACGTGTTAACGATTCGATGTTGTGTTGCCCCATGGAAATGCAATCACCATCCCATCAAGTTAATATGCCTTCCTCCTACTTGAAAAGCTTCATGGCTGACGTTCGGGAGTCAAACATCTATGTGAAACTGGTGTAAGAGACCTGAATTATAAAACAAACAACGATCAATATAGCTAAGCGTTTTACGAGCAGGCACTTTTCATGTAGGGATGACATCACGAACATTGAATTCAAATTTGTTGACATAATTTAATAATGTTCAACATCTGAAGGATGGTCAAGTGCAGAAATGCGGCGAAATATGAATTTAAAGCTTTGCAAATAGTAGGCATATCAACAAAAATCTATAAAGATAACAAGATAAACCGTATATAGTTTAAACAGCAATAAGCTAAGGTTTTTTTAAATTTTTTTTGGCTCTGGAACCTTTTTGAAGGAAAAAGCCTTGGTAAATGAGGTGAACTACTAATGAATACGACAGAATCGATGCGAGGAACATAAAATGTAGATGAGAAACTATCATCTCCCAAGACCTAACAAGCATGTTAGGCCATACTTCCTAATTGCTTGCACGAGTCGGTTACGTGAGAGTAAAAAAGCTACCAAGAATAGCTAGTTGCTCCATACCATCAACGACTCGAGAAGAGTGGTCCAGGATCCGTCAGCTGTCTGGGAGCTGGAGTCTGGAGCACTCTTCTTAGATGATGGACTGTGCAAGGAAGTCTTACTTGTTGTCCTTGAGTCCCCCGATGTCGTGCTCAAGTTGGGAGATGATCTCTTCCGGCTGAGTATCTCTTAGAGACATTTTGTGTGGCTACCGTCAAGTCCTAATTAGGAAATAAACGCATTTTTAATTTTTACTAATAAACAATGTAAGAAATACTTGAGTAATATGGACTCACCCCACGATAAGAAAAGTAATAGTGAACACTAGCAAGTTATGCGAGATGTAATCCATGACCCACAGACTTTATTTACCCGACAATTATGTATTGTAAGAACTAGGCTTTCAGTTTCAAATGTCCGATTAACGCTAGTGCAACAGAGTATAGATGACTGTTGAGGAATTGTTTTATTTTATGATTCGTATTCTCGCAGCTTGCTATGAGAATACTGTTGTCATCACAAATTCGAACGGTTACCATGTGGGTATGAGCGATGTGGTAACATGGAACAAATACTCAGAAAACGCGCTGTTGTGAACGCGTTGATAAAGCGAAGCACGTGCTTAAGCTTAGACCCACATTGCACATTTTTTTAAAATGTTTTTAAAAAAATTTATGAGTGAGTTCGCGTTTCCAGTATTATGTTAGATTGATAGAAGGTATTTGGGTAAACCGTGTTTAAATCTTTACTTTAAATCGCACGCGCCATCTAGAGGCCTGGATCCTTGGGGAAAAACTATTTAAAATTCTCTTTGTTGACAAAATGTAATGAGGACTCAGTTTCCTCACGAAAGCATTTTGATTGAACTTCTAGGTGGCAGTTGCACATGTTAAAAAACTTCGCGCGCTTTTTCGTTGCCATGGGCAACGTTACTTTTTTGTTATAATGTATTTCCATCTACACGACTTATCGGAGTCAAAATAGAAATTTAACATATTCGTCGACCGGACAGGACATTAAAAGATTTAGCTATCATCAGATTGTTGTCGCCGTTGAAGTTTGAAAAAAAAAAACTATTCCGATGAACAGTTGTAATGTAATCTTTTTAAATTTGAACGATTTTGCGACACAAAACTAATGGCATTAATCGAGAACAAAGCTTGCATGGATGGTGAGAAATTCAACTCGGATCCGGAGCTGATCCGTTTCGAACGTATTATTCGCGAGACGAAAGATGATCATGAGCAGAAAAAAAAAAATAGACAATAAAAAAAAAAAGAACAACAAAACAAACAAACGAAAAAAAAAAAAAAAAAAAAAAAAAAAACAGTGATAATTTTCCACGGCAGAGTCCAAATGGAACACGCTCGCTCCCGCCGCGTAATTTAAAATATATTTTCGTAAATTCAAAATTGTGAACTATTCAACATTTGAGAGTCGCACATTTTTCCACAGGCAAAATAACAAACAGAAGTAGATATTTTTATTTGAAATCAAAATTGTCGACTGTTTGATTTTAATTGAAATATACTAATGTAGCATGAAATGAGCCACAGAACCATGATTATGTTAGTGACAAGTTTAAAAAAACTCTGGGAATTGTTAAACTATTAATTGAAGCTGATCAATTTAAAAAAATAATTGACCTAAATATAGCCCGCATTAAGAGTGGTGTTTGTAGTCAAATGTTAGTACCTCATAGGCATACAGGGGTGGAGGGGAGGGAGGGCGGTTACTCCTTTATGGGCATATATCACAGTTTCAAATAAAAAACCAGTTTAAATTAAAGCGTTGAAAAGGAATGTAATATCTATGTTATACCAGTGTGTCCGTGTCTGCTTGTAGTTTTGAAGGTTACGCCCTTGTGAGTTATTGGTTGATTGGAGATTCGCAGTCGGTAGTTTCTCGTTCAATAGGTTGTACCTCAGTGATTCAATGGAATTGAGTAGAGGTCTCTCCAAGAGTCCAGTCCCGCCAGGAATCCTGAAAGCACATACACTCTGTAGAATCTTATATGTAGAAAACGAGCGCTCAAGTCAAATACATAACACTTTGCAAGTATAATACATAAGTAACTGCGCCGGTGACAAAGTTTGAGTTTTACGCTTTCCTTATTGTGCACTTAATAGACAAAAATAGTTAAATCGGAAAACGCTCAAAGGTGCCCGCCGCGTTGATTGGTGTGGAGCGTAAAGGATGCATTGTGAGTAAGCCCAAGTAGTTATGCGGGATTTTCTTTTTGTTCGTGAAAAAAATCATTCCTAAGTTGAGAGGATTTTTTACAAAATTTCATATTAAACATATAAAATTAAAAATAAATTTTAATATTTAATTTTTTTAAATTAATCGTAATTTTTAAAAACGAAAAAAGTCGTAAAAACTAGCGATTTTACATAGAAATATTATTCAATATACTCAATTCACAAATAAAATTAATTTATATAAAAGTAGGTTCTGTGAAAAAAGAATCATTACAATCGGGATTAACGCATGTAAGGTGTTATAAGTCAAAAGCATTGATTATTATGAAAAAAGGAAATAAACCGTAATAATTTTCCGATTTTTATGAGAAATAATTTGCGATTGCGCTTAAAATTCACACGCATACCCGAAATTCATTAAAAAATTATAGGTTTCTGGAAAACATCATTTTAAAATACGATGACGGCATAATTATGTGGGTGTATAAGTCGCAAAGAAATTGTTAAATAAAAAAAAAAATCGAAAAAAATTTTCATGAGAAATAAATGTATTTGATTGCGCTCAAAAAACGTGGGCAGTTTCTAAGTATTGAGAGATTTTCTAAGGACACGCCTCCAATAAATTGCGATCGCAATCGGAGTATCGGTTTAGCCGAAAAATCGTGTTGGGACAACAAGAAAAAAATACAAAAAAAAAGAGAAAAAAGAAAAAACATCCCGGAATTTTTTCCACACAGTGGTAGAGAAGGGAATCTTCGATTTCTCTCACGGTACGCCACCAAAAAAACGCTAGGGTATTTAATATAGAAAACAATGATTTCAAGATTTTGAAAGTTGTGATTTGTTAAACCTAGATAACCTACAACCAACCTTAGATGATTTAAGCAAAAAATCAAAAGTTATACTATCTAAAAAAAAGCATATTTACTGACTCATTGCTGAATACATTCAAGATACAGGACTTCTCACTCTGAATCAATCTATAGGAGTGGAGTGATTTCAACTACAAATCAAATCAAATTTAACTAAAAAAAAGAGGAAACCTAGACCACACAACACTGGTACGGGCCTACCATAATTATCCCACATTGGTTATCTAAGTATTGATTTATGTTATGTATAATGCTGCATGCACACATATAAGCATGTACAAAATTTTGTTTATATTCTGTTGTTGTTGTGGCAAATGCATTAAGATTTTACACATGGGCCTATGGACAAGTGTTAGTCATGTTGTAGTTACAAGATGACAAAAAATGTTATATAATGCCTAATGTAGACTTTTTGTATAAGACCTTTATATGTATATATTTTTATCTAAAATTTTTATCTTTTTTGTGTTTTTAATTAATTTAGATTCTTTCCATAAAAAACCCTACTTTAAAACAGGCAGCACCGGCCTATGGGGATTTAAAAATTTCCATGTAACATTAGATTTTATGGGAAATAAAGCAATTATTATCAAGTGACGAGCGTTAATGCCCCTCGCAGTGCCCCCCCCGTGACACTGGTTCATTAACAATTAGAACATTTTTTAAAATCACAATTCCAATAGTAAGGGTTTGTTTTTCTTAACAGTAGATAAATAAACTTTATTTTCCCGAGATTCAATCGAAGATGCCAATGTATTTTACTCCCTCGACGTACTGGTGTTTGGAAGTTAGATTCCTAGTCTCTTATCCTCTCATGATCGGCGTTTTGTAAAACCCCACTTACATCTTGCTCGTATTCTCGTTTGTATTGCGCAGCGCTTCAGATTTTTGGGTCGGAAACATTCCTAGAAATTTTCATTTAACATATTACACTATTTTCTAACCAACACTTTAAATCAAATTAATGACAAGTCAGGTTTTTAGAAAACAGTGCTTCATTTTTCGTGAATTCACGCTAAAATTTTGAAACTTTATTTATACTTTAAATTAATTTTTGATTAAAGTAAAAGAAGGTTTGAAAAGTATGGCCAAGATTTTTGGGGAAAACAAGTTAAGCCCATACAATTTAAACCGGTCGAAAACAAGTGAACAAACACAAATTAAAAACATTAGAATTGAAACAGTTCAGTATTTTCCACAAACGAGTTTGCATTTGGGCTAGTATTTTTCAATGTTGCTACAAGGGTTTTTCTTTTCTATAGCGAAACATTAAAAAAATCCTCATTAAATCTCCACAATGTACAAAAGTTGGCTTTGACTTTGCACTGTTATATATCTAAAAAATACACATTTTGAGAAAAAACATAGCCCATTTGTGAATTTTTGGTTTTAAGATTGTATATGATTTTTCCCTTTAAAAAAAAAAAAGATGAGAATGAACAACACTATTTACAGGGCACAAATAAAAAAACCCGCATAAA
>JAMZAV010015957.1:0-11850 GCA_024449915.1 Sweltsa coloradensis | reverse complement strand
TGTCGGATCCAAATTAAAATATTGACATCCACACCTTTTAAACATTTCTTTCCGGACTTCTTCTTTCTTCTTCTTTTCGGACGTATATTGGTGGACAGTACAGTGTACTGTGGGGATAGGACTCAATATAAAATGTTTGCTATGTTGAAGGAATTAAAAACGTGCGCCTATTTCTGAATGTGATAGTTGCAATTTAATGTCTACGCTACGGCACTCATGATTCAAACACTGTACCGGTACTTGAGGAACTACGGGAATCTCCGAATCTGCTGTGCAATTTGCGAACTTCTCTCTACTGGATGATTTTTGGATAAGTTTCTTTTACATATTATTCTGTAGTTTTGCACTTGACACTTTTAATTTTCATCTAGTCGCAGCATTTTAAAAGAGAGTTCGAATAAGAGCCCCCCTGCAATGCTGCCCACCTAGTACCTTGACAAGACGTTACACACATTTTATATTTAAACCTTTGAGGTTTGTTTATTTATGATGTAGACAAGCTCATTTCTACTTAGTTATATCCGTAACCTACCGACTATTGTGGTTGGTTGCGACGTTACTAAAAATGCGCTGTCAGGTTGAGTCGTAAGTCGTACTCGTAACCGTAGTGAGGCGTCAATCACTTTTCCTACGATAGACTATTACGAACGTCCGTGAGGTAATTGAGTGTTACGTAGGATTACAATACCGGTAATGTAGTAGTATTGAGAACGTGTCGGCATTCATTCATCAGACGTTTCTTCCTCATTCCGTCAGTAATCCCATCAGACACCTTACTGTCTCCAAGTCTAGGAGATAAGAAAATGGGATCGTTCACCTTTTGTGAAACTTAGTTCGGTGCACGGCGGAAGAAGGGTAACCACAACGAGTTAACATCTAAAAAAATCAGTGAACTTAAAAAAAATGTAAACGAATATAATATGTTTTAAAAAGTTATATAAATCAACTGGAATTTACAAAAATACCTGAAATCTTGCTTTGTAAAATGAAATTGTAAAATAAATCAACTTGGGTAACAAAAAAAGTCAATACCACCAAATAATCCTGTCAAATAAGATTGTATATTGACGTTTGGAGGAAAAAATTGCGATGTCGCTGAATTTTTGCAGAGACTTTCCTTAAAGGATACTTATCAACATACTAAAACTCCCTACAATCGGACTGGAGCTTCGGCCGCCATATTGGAAAATGGCGGCCAAAAAGTAATTGTTATCGAATATCTCCAAATTTGTTTGAGATTGACAAAATATCTCAATGGCAAAAAATTCCCCATTTAATTCCCTACAAAACAGGTGTCTTCTATAGTTTTGGTAGGGCAAAGGTTACGTAACAAAATCGTGGTTTATATGTTGCTTATTGGAGTACCAGCTAATTTCCAAATTTTCACGCCCAGCATCAGACAATGCCCGGTAAATCCGTAAGAAATCGATTTAAATACAAAAGGACTTTTGTACGGGGTTCATGAAAGCTTCCATAAGTATTTTTTTAAATCAGTTCTGCGAAATCGGATTTTGCATTTACCCGGAATTTGTTTGTTTCCTTTGTTGGCATTTCCTAAAAAATGCCATATTTTACTGTCCATTATTAAGCACTAAATAGCATTGGAAGAAAAATTATTTCTTTGCACATTGAAATGACTCAAATAATGATCCGATTACAAGCAAAGTTTAAATCCAATATGGCTGCTAATTCCTAATATTCACAACATACAAGTGAATTATGTAGCAAAAAGAGTGTAAAAACAGCACGAAAACAGTATTCATATTGTGAGTATTAGGAATTAGCAGCCATATTGGATTTAAACTTTGGTTGTAATCGGATCATTATTTAAGTCATTTCAATGTGCGTAGAAATAATTTTTCCTCCAATGCTATTTAGTGCTTAATAATGGACAGTAAAATATGGCATTTTTTAGGAAATGCCAACAATGGAAAAACTCAAATTCCGGGTAAATGCAAAATCCGATTTCGCAGAACTGATTTTTTAAAATACTAATGGAAGCTTTCATGAACCCCGTACAAAAGTCCTTTTGTATTTAAATCGATTTCTTACGGATTTACCGGGCATTGTTTGATGCTGGGCGTGAAAATTTGGAAATTAGCTGGTACTCCAATAAGCAACATAAAAACCACGATTTTGTGACGTAACCTTTGCCCCTACCAAAACTATAGAAGACACCTGTTTTGTAGGGAATTAAATGGGGAATATTTTTGCCATTGAGATATTTTGTCTATCTCAAACAAATTTGGAGATATTCGATAACAATCACTTTTCGGCCGCCATTTTCCAATATGGCGGCCGAAGCTCCAGTCCGATTGTAGGGGAGTTTTAGTATGTTGATAAGTATCCTTTAAGGAAGGTCTCTGCGAAAATTCAGCGACATCGCAATTTTTTCCTCCAAAAATTCTTATTTGACAGGATTAAAACGAAATAATAATAGTTAAATCTACTGCCCTGCCGAGATGTCAACCCACCCACCCACACTAGGCAACACGAAGGACGGCCGACGGGGGAGGAGGTGCATAATTCGGGGGCTCAGTCCCCGGAGTCATTCCCAGTCTTTTGGGATCACTGATAGATCAAGCTCTAGAACGGTTCAACTTTGTACGGTCATAGTCTGACGTAGAATGTCAAACGTAAGAAGAGTGCAGGACATTTTAATTCTCAGAGCGTTCGTAGTCTTCGTTATTACAATTTGTCAAGTCAAGCATCACATATATCCGATGTACACGAAATACTTTGCGGTTGCCTTCGTTACTACTTACTTCTTTTTATAATATCTATTCAGTTAATTAATTATTCATTTATTTGTTTGTTTGTTACTTTGTTCACTCAAATACAGCATTGGTGCCATTTTACAAATTGAGATATGGACTAAAATAAATTTAAAAGCACATAAAAACATAAAACATATCAAATCCAAATAGGCTGTATAAATTCAAAATATAAAAAAAAAATGCCGGTGACCTGGTATCGTCATTCCACTTTATCTCTACCCTTCGTTGTGTGATTCTCCCTCGCATCGTCCCAGTAACCCTCATTGCGTGGGCTCTAGCCTCGTGCGCCAACACGCAGACATGAAGAACCCACAAGGGCAAGGCCGGCATCAGAACACGCATACACTACGATCTCCACCCCGACACGACACGAATTGCGTCTAAATGGGGTTGCCGTCGACAATCGATTAAATCTATTTTCATTGTGTTCTATATTGTTATTATTTCGATTCAAGAATCAAGTGCCAGTAAACTATCATGTTTAGAGCCACGTAAAAGTGGTAAAACGAAAACATGTATTTTTCTTGCCTTCTAACCCATGCTTACTAAATAGGAATTGGATTATTTTGTAATTTGGACAGCATTTCATTTGGCTTTGAACGAACGTAGGACAATCAGGTGAATCTTAGCCAACAAAATGTACAAAAATGTGTCCCTACAAAGTTTAAATGTTCACGTTATTTTCGATGTTAGATTCTCTAACATGTTTTGATGACGTATTCTCATTTCTCAAACGGCTGTCATTCTGTTACTTGTGGGTGGTGTGGTGTAGGGGTGCGTGTCAAGTGTTAACTTATACAATATACCAACATCTGTCGATCTCCCTTAAGTATTGAATATTATATTTGTGCCCCCTTCCCCTTCCTCGTCCCCGCACTTATTAAAAGTTGAACTTTCATCTGCAATCTGACATAAGTACCGTATTCTCCACGTGTTCACCGCAATGACCAATACGTGGTCTCGAACTGCGGACTCGTTCCAACTCCAACACTCTCGCGTGTTCTCCCGTCGTCCTCCGTCTGCCCGTTAATTAATACCGTGTTACGGTAGGTGCGCCTCTACAGTGTTGGTAGTTGCACTTACCGGGATAATTAGGGTTCGTGAGGGACTCTGGCGTTGCGTGCTGTAGGCCTACTGCTGGGTGTCGTATGGTGCAGGTGGACTATGCACCGGGCTTGGGAACCGCGCTAGTGTGGCATTAATTAATATATTAGTTGTTATTCAATTTGTGAGTGGAAAGTACTTGGAAAGGCGATTGGGAGAATACATTAATCAGTATGCATACGTAGAACATAATGGAGAGATGCAAACCTTTGACATTTGTAGCAAATACCTAGAAGCAGAAAGTATAGGAATAAGCACGGGTACGGAAGAACCGCAGGAGAGGCCGTTAGCGAAGCTTACCGTTATTATACAGAGTTGAATTCACTATTCAATTCTCCTTGGTGGAGGTGCCGGGTATATACATCCCTCTTTTTCCGATAGTGTTGGCTGATTCGGGAGGTCCCGGGTTCAAATCACGTCGAGACCGGCAATCCTGACTGAAGGTTTTTTTCCGAGGTCCTTTTCCGAGGTCCTCTTACATAGCCCTCGGACATCCCTTCACAATTGTCCTATCCGCAATAAGGGTCACACCGGTTAAATCTGATGTGTATACCCTACAGCGGGCATCCTACAAAAATTTATTTTATTCCTCTTTTTAGTGGAACTAGCCCCGCCTAATAATATTCTGTATGTGTAGACTATACCATCCTTGTTGAGATGTTGTAGACCATGTACCTATTGCATGTCCATAATGCAATGTCAACAAAGAAACGCATCTCAATCGTAGGATATATTCGGCGCGTGATGTGAGGCGTGAAGGCGCGTGACACACGCGGCATTCGACTGACGTTCATTTAAATGTGTTGCATATATTATGGCTTTTGGTGCTAAGTTTTTTACAATTTGTAAATTTTGTAGCATTGATGACAGAGTAACGAGTACTGTACAGTAGTTTCATTATTGACGATATCCATGGTAGATTTAAGTAGAAAATAAACATATTATGTGACTGAAAGCCTCATGTTTCTGGTGTCAACTCTACATCTATGATGCCAGTCACCCGTGCAAGCAGGGATCCATCTAAAACACTTAAATCTACTGTCGCGTCGAACGCCTCGAGATCGGACAACCGAAGACATGCAAATTTGTTGTGACCGCAAAAAAGAGTTGCAAGTTACAACACTCATGCCGGTGTGTTGGGCCATGAAACTGATGTATGCTGCTATTCATTCCCATTTCTCCTCGTAGTCGTAGTCATGAACTAGGTAGGCTTTATAAATTAGTCATGATAAACAGTGGCAGAAACAAAACACACAAACAAACAACACATGCCGGGCTGTGGCAAGGAGAGTGATGCACAATTTAAGATATTCACAGGCTGCGGTGGTAAAAAGTTGACATTGACGTATGAACTTGGGACCCTCCAGCTGGGGCGCAATGCCAAACCGAGCCCCCCCCCCCCACCTCGCTCACTCTCTCTTTTCCCCCATTTGATCAACTGCAAACGACGTAAGTGCCAGCTTAGCTGACGTAGACAGAATCTAGAGCTTTGATAAGGGAATATTTCTACTTTTAATTATTTTTCTCTCTTTCCTCATATCGATCTTTTTATTATTAGGACCTACTATCTACGACAGTGGATTTGTTACCTCCTGGTATCCATTTTCCTTGCTACCGGTACCTTATTTTATTTAGGTACTTTATTTGTTACCTCGTTGTCACCCCACCCCCTCACCGTCGCTCTCCGACGACGACAACGTGAGAGCACCTTCCCTTCCCTTTCCTCTACCTGAGGCTGAATCTGCCCAAACTGTGTTCCCCTTCCCCACATTCCCTTGACTATATACCTAGAGTGGCGCAACATGTCCTAACGGTTGATGCGCCTTTTGAACAAAGAAACGAAAAAACTTATCGTGCTCTTTGCTTCACTATTGAAAGTCTTATGATTATTCGTTAGGTAATTTATATCTATTCTATTAGGCTATATTTAGTAATAAACGTTTATGACAATCTATGCATCCCGATTCAGGTGTACTAGCTACCATGCAGAATCTATAGAATCTGTTATAAGTGTGAGTCCACTATGGGCCAATGTTTAATACCACCAATTAGGCTAGTTTTAGCCATTACTTAACTTAATATTGCCACCGCACATAAGTAACATATTATTTTCTAACCTGATTTGAGAAAATTTGCAAAACAAATTCATATTGAACTGAACATACGAAATTTGTTTATCTTTTAACATCTTGAGCTAATAGTCTAATCTAATAACCCATTTGGTTTATTGTTTACCCAGTTTTCTCTCGGTTTATGTGTCGAACCCCTTGCTTAGCTTGATCTGACGCCGTGTCGTCACTTGTGGTTACAACTTACACATACTTCCAGTGGCGTGGTGCATCCTGCTTCAGCCATCCATCACTTGGTTTTTACCACACCAACATCCTCCTAGCTCGAGCTTGAGCAAGTGAAATTCGATCTGGACCAGTCTTTTTATGCGTTGTATGGCGTTGCGAACCTCTTTACCAACGGATGTTCGGTGTAATTTATAAATAGGCACATTTTGCCACCCTATTCGCGACGAACTGCGATGCCGTCGCGAAAGTCTCGACGCTTTTTTGTTCGGCGAAGTGGAGTTAATGACCGAAGCGAATTCTAGGTATAGTCCTAATGTTCTTCGCATGAATTGAATTTGTTTATGAAAAAGCAATAGGGTATCAAACCGATAACATCAGGTTCTTATGAGGTATAATTTGCACGCGAGGTCCCACGAAATATAGGGTACTTCATAGAATCTCTGAATCATAGAATGTCTGCATGGACGTACGGTCCCGGTCTGGGCCACGGTGTTCTTCTGCCGATTGTACAGGACGAGAACAGAAATCACACAAACGTAAGATAGCATGTACGGGATGGAACTTTGGAACTCATAGTCGTTGGGAACCTCCTCTCTTATCCACCCCGACGACGATGACACGAACGATGACAAATACGACGACGACGTCATGTGAACTAAACCCTCCTCTCCCGCGTGGCTGTGGATCTGTCCAACATGGGGCTGTTCTCCCCTCATCCCTTAACTAGAGTAGCTACTGTTGACGTGCCCTTAAACCAAATGGCCCTAATGGATAACATTAAGAAATATTGAGAATATTTTCTTATGATACTGGTAAATGGTGTGTTTCATACCTTTGATTTATTTTTACAGCACTAGATTAGATAGAGAAAGAGATTCGATCGAACCGGCTGTATATATTTCGGTAAACGTTTTGTATTTATTGACATGTACACCAGTAAGCCACGTTACGGTAACACTTGTACCCTCGACAAGATGTAAATTAAGGGCTGTGGGATGGGTCAAATTTGGTTGGGTGTAGTGTAGTAGATAGATACAACTGTAGACTCCTTCAATTACGTACTTATGGGTCGATGGGGTATACTCGAGGCAGGGTGTCTACAAGACTGGAAAACCTGGAAAAGTTACGACTATTTAATAAATCTGAAAAGGTCAGGGATTTTTTTTTTAAATTTTACTAGTTAAAAAAATCAATATTTTAGTAGTTTCAATAGGTACCTTTTTGTTGCTGAATCGCCGAAATCGACATTGAATTTATAAACAGCTAAACAACCAAATTTGTAGCCTAGAAAAATATATTTTCCACCTGGCAAACCTGGAAAAGTCAGGGAATTTTGTAATGGAAAATTTGTAGACACCTTGTCAAGGTGAAGATTCTTGCCACACCGTTTCATTCACTCTCTGAGCTGTATGTCTTACGTGTTAGCCGCCCGATAGAATGTCTAACTCTAAATGTTCCGTGTGGTTCAGTCTAGAGGTGATATCCGAGATCGTTGGGATTCCACCTGTTACATGTATGAGCATGGAGAAGCTTTATGGCCGGTCTACCGGAAATAGGGCTTTAAAACCAACTTGGTGGGCCGTAAATTCAAGTTTACTAACGTCCAGATAACGTATAATCGGGTTGAAGACAGTTTTAGGTGAACACACGGCGGGGTTCGTGATTGGTTGTTATTAAGGATTAGCATAATTGCGACATACACGTACTCCGTGTTGATTTCAGACATTTTCTCTAGGGGGAGCAATTGTATATATAGGTAGGCAATGACCAGAAAAGTAGTCTACTCCTCTATAGCGATGCATTGGGTGATGGGGGACGTCCCCCCACAATTGCGTCAGGGGCGATTTAAAAAAATACGAATTTTTGACGTGGGTTTTTAAGTGTTTAAAAGTTATAATATGCAGAGAGAACAACAGTACATCTGCAATGAGTAAAGCAATGAATATATTCGTCTTGTGGCGCTTTTATGACCTAATGCACCGTGTTTTACACAGGTCTCTTTGGTAGGCATACCGGGTTCCTCGGGTATATAGGCAATTCCTACCCTAGAGTATGCCTGGAATCAACACTGCACGCGTACTTGCTTGATAAACCACACTTTGTATTTGCATTTTGTTTTGTAGTAGGTAATTAATGACTAATGATAAAACGAATACATAATTGGTAAACCTTGGGGAGGTCTTTTAGAATTGCCAGTGGCGTGAAATGACCATGTACTTGTGCAATTGTGCCTATATTATTACAGTGACTATCTTGATCAATGGTTTGTATTTTGTAATGAACAAGGACAATTTTTTGGCACAGCCCTATTACTCTTGAAGTGACGTCTAATTTAAAATTTAAATTATCTTTTTCAAACACTTTGACTCATATTTTTACTTTTCACGTATTTTGTTTGCGTTTATTGCTCTCAGACAGTAGAATGTTTGGTTTTACGGTTGAGCACTATCATAGGATCGATCCCAGAAGCCGGGAAATTCTCTACGACCTCACTGCATTCACGAGTCACGACCTCACCGTAGTAAAATCGTTGAATGATAAAATATTTATCAAATATATTACCACGGTAAATCTTCCTCAATGCATCATAACCTGGTAGCATTTCATAATCAAACAACTCGAAGAGCTTCCTGTCGCAACATTATGACCTAGTGAGGCGGTATGACCGTCACATGTTGTTGCGATCGGCTACCCAACATGTGTTGTCTAGTTGTGATAAGGATGTGCTGATAGCAGGACACGCGACCTTGAGATAAGATGGCTTGCACACTTTTTATTTAGGTCGGTGTATGTGTATTACTATCAGTGTGTAATAATGTTATGATCCATAATTCATGCTAGACTATACTAGGCCTAATTGGTTTATTAACATTTTTAAACGTATGCCGACATCGTAACTGGGACTCGAGCCCCTAGTTATTAGGCTGGCTCTTCGTTTTGGTCGGTGCTTTTACCAATTTTTGCGTGGAGAAGCTCATCTCGCAAGTATTTTACTCCCCGAAACTAGAGGCGTCGGGGACCCCTCCTGGGCCTCCCCTCGATGACCTCCCCACGATGACGGTTGACCTCCCCGACGACAACGACAATACGAACGATGACAACTGAGTCTATGACAACGGCATGAGTAGGCTACTCTCTTCCACTTCTTGAAGTTCTTTCCAGCACGAGTCTGTTCTTTCCACATCCTACACAAGGCTAGAGTGGCGAGTGCTAACGGTTGGTGCGCCCGCAAACCAAATAATAAACGATTTCCATTGGGCCTACATCCCATCTATGTATCCATGGATAATATATCGTGGTTGCGCATATTCAAATTGTCTACCTACCTCTCTCGACATATTTTTTCTTCTTCATATTCCCGATCCAAACCCGAACGCTAGCAATCACCTGAGGACTATTGCGTGTTGAACCTGGTTCGTATTTTATTCGTCGCGGTCGAGATAAAACTCCTCAAGAGTGCTGTTCAGATTCAAATGAGGAAGGTAATTTCAATTCCTCCCCCTCGCCCCGTGCTAAGTAAGGGCTCTTCTACGTGTCCTGTCCCGATGACACCGGGGTTGAATAGCAATGACTGGACCATTGATCCATCCTTCTCTTGTCAACTGTCGTGTCCATTAATTAGGCGCGACGTTGTAGATTCGTCTTGACTGGATCATCGGCCTGGGACTGTTTTACATAAAATGCTCGTTAGCAAGAGGAAATTATTTTAATGCTGTTGAGTGTTGCCAGGTTGATTCTATATGGATGTTTTTGTAGAAACGTCGTCACATTACAATTACCGGTAATATAACTAGTTAATGAGTGCCGACAAAGGTGTACTAGAGATGAGTTATGTGATCCTGGAGGATGCCTATTCGACTCCCCTCGTGGGCAATCCTGTTTGACGTTTCTGTGGGGCCATCGGGATTGTCTTTTTCAGTCTATTCTCGTATTTCTCTGGATCACAAATCCCTCTGTGATGAAAGTATTTAACTTTGCACTTGCTCTCTAGAGACACGAAAGGTCATTTTAAAAGCTGTGTCAATAGCAAGAACCACGTCCCCAGTTATTCCCACAACCCTTTCTGAAATTGCCATGTTGAGTTTCTTCAAAATTAACCCCTAAAATTAACCGAACCGTCTTAAGTATTTTTTTAATGGAGGTGCAGGGGATTCTTCAATTCGTAAACAAAACGAAGTCTAACCTATCCACAGTATTTTTTTTTCAACTTGCCAAAAAAGGAAAAATCGAATGTAGCCCGTAAAGTATGTAACCATAGGCAGGTATTCCGTAATTGTGTTGAAAATAAAATGCAACTTTTGTTTTTGTTATGCCAAAAAAAACAGTGCACGTAAGCTGTAAAAAAAAAATTCAAAATTTACTTGAAAAGGACCTATCTCGGATTAGGGGTATATTTTTTGTAATTTAAAGGAGTGTGCAGCAACCATGATCCACCGTTGACTGCTTAATGTTAGCAACAAAGAAAAGTAATTAACCTTAGAAACTTTATTTTAAACTTATTTTCTATAAATGATAAAATGTGTAATTAGTGAACGGAATGGGATAGTTGTATGTGCATAAAAAGCAGACACCGTAACTCCATAAACCCTTTTACGAGTGTATACTATGCAAGATGCAAGTGGTTGTAAAAACTAACCAAGGGCAAACAAGACCGTAAGCGTGGCGTTTATTTTCAAAACCGTAAAGGTATTGGAAAATTACTAATTAATCTCCATACACACACAGTTCTTTTGAAGTTAGTACAATGACATGCAGGAGTTGTTTGTGTAAAACGGATGTATACCATGTCCTCTAAAGTGTATAACTGTAGCTCTTGTAATTCCCCGAGAACATGGGTTTACAAGTGTAGTCTGGGCTCATTCATGTGTGCGTGCGTACAGTGTGTTCCTCGTGCACGCTTCACATCAAGATGTAAGCAAGTGTTTACGAATTAAACAACACGTATTCTAAATTAGTGCAGGCGTCTTCGCGTGGCTTTAAATGAACACGGAGTCGGAGAGTGTTTTTGCGAAGTCTTAATCTGCGACCTGGCCTGGCTGTCACCGTTATAATGAGCGAGTGCGAGGACACCTTTTTCTTGGTGGTCATAAACCAAGAGAGGGACTAATCTTTGTTTTACAGTTCCAGTGAATCACTTCACAGAACAGATTAATCGCCGTAATCATAATTATTACCGCACTCAAGTATCGTGGTCGGTTTGACCTTGGCTTCTATGATTACTCATCTAAATGATAATAGATAAAATATACTGGAAAATCATAAACAATAAGTAGTTACTGATTTGTTTATGTATTTCTCGATTTGGTTAGTCGGGAAACACTCCCGTAGGTGTAATTGTTATTATTTACTACTATTCAGAAATTAAAAAGTCCGCCACAACCGGGATTCGAACCACGGGTCTCCCACCAGACCACCACTGGACCATCAAGACGGGTACATTTTATTCTCTTAATTGAAGCTGCATATTTTGCTCATTTAGAATAAAGGCCTTAAAACTAGGAGACTCGATGTCATTTTCCCCCCCCAAAAACTAGAACGAGGATACGATTTTTTGGGATTGAATATGTGCAAGCCCTTTATGCTGTAAATGCCCAAGAAATGTTTATATATTTCTTCAAATTTCAATGGTGCCGCTGCCGGGTATTTTTACAAATGGTGGAGTGCCGAGTCAT
>JAMZAV010015956.1:0-11553 GCA_024449915.1 Sweltsa coloradensis | reverse complement strand
TATTATCTACCACATGAGTGTAATTCACAGTCCACATGTACAATTATTACATGTATTATTTATTTATTTCAAATTGTTCTTAATCTTAATATACATGTTACCTGTAGTACTAGATTACATATACTTATCTGTAAGTTACCTTAGGCTATTCACCTTCTCCTCCGGGAGTCAAACATGTACAATGTGCCTGTCAAGATGAATAAAGTTATCTATCTATCTATCTGTTTCGCGGCAATGATAGCCTCATCAGCCGGTCACGCATCCACCCGACGCCCGGCGCAAGGTCGCAGTTTCCTGATGGAAAATCGTAGGCTATCCAAGCTGGTTTCAGGCGCGCTTCTCTTTTTTTAATTGGACCGAAATGTTATGTTCTTTACATCTGAATGTCATGCTACAATGACGTAAGAATTGCACAGCGCGATCGTCTTTGTGAGTGCTCGCCGCCGCCGTGACCTTGCTCGAAAACGGCGGACGAGAGAGAAAAAGATAAAATATGGCCTTGAAGACGACATGATAGAGGCTGGCTATGTTTATGAAGAAATGGACATTGCATTGGCCATTGGGTGACAATGACGGTGACTATGAAAATGCAATAGCCAACACGGAAGCATTTCTGAATGTTTTACGTCGGCTACCGGGCTGTGATGCACTCCACGACAAAGAAGTGGATGAATGGGCGAATGAAACTTGCAATGCGACATCAGTCAAGAGCTGACAGACGTGGAGATAATCGTCCGTCCGTCCCTCCCCCTCCCCCTCCCAAGCCACTAAATATGTATTGCCTAGCTCACTGTCTATTGGCTTCGGGCCAAGCCTCTCGCTGTGTTGTTTTGTTTACGTTATGAATGAGATAAGATAAACTAGACCAGATACTCGTTCTGTTTTATTCACACTTCACTCCAAGCAATGACAGCTGTGTTAGTGTCTGACGTGAGCTGTGCAACCTTACACATGGAATGTCAACACTACAATAACATTGCTTTAAAATAAAATAGTTTATTTATTTACATGTTTGTTTGTATACATGTTTATTGCCTGTTTTGCGATGAGTTGTTTCATTCCTAAAGGATTTTTGTAGCACACTTGTAAGAATGTGCGGGTGGCCCAGCATCTACGCTACCGCTGACAGGGGGCTAGGAGGGAGGGTGTCTGATTTCGAACTCGCAGACTTTGTTTGTACTGTCGGCGCCTCAAAAACGTGGTAAACAAACCCACAGGTGGCACGGGACCATGTATTGTATGCGTCGTAAGCGTGAAAGCGTGCTATCAGTAAGCGTCGTAACGAATTAGAAATAACATTGTTAGTATGGAACTTGAGTGGGGCCACTCAAATTTCAGCGGGGAAACCGTGAAAATGTCGTAATGAAGTTTGACTGTAAATCAATAAATATGCTGTAAAGAGATGTACTAGGCCTACAAAACAAGATTTCTTGTAATTAATTGATAGTAGCACTGACATCATATGCAAGTATGTGAATGACCTAATAGTAGTCGGAAACTTTCAGGATTATCAAAGCTGGGAACGGCCGTCTCTACCCCATCTGTCCCAATGATGTCCAGTATGGCCACTATACCGTCTGCCATGTCCTCCATGCCTATGCACACGTCAATGTCGTCCATCCCTGGCCTGCCTCCCGTGGGCATGGCCAACCTTCCTGCCCTCATGTCCTCCTCGCAGGTTATGATAGCCCCTCCCGGCCTTGCCATCCCCCAGTTCCGGCCCCCGGTTCCGGCTCAGTCTGGCCTCCCGCCCCCGGTTGTACTGACGCCCACAGTCATGGGCCAGCCTATGTCCATGCAGATGGTGGGGGCCAACCCTCAAGACCTGCTCAGAAGAGCACAGGAACAAGCACAGGTGAGAGCTTCCTTCAGCTCGGATTTAAGACAAAAAAACATTGGAAACAATGGTGGAGGAAGTTTAAAATTGGAAATTTCCTACTTAGTTATAAATGAAATGTCTTACTCTAATGACTGAAAGGTAGGAATTAATTGTGTAGGCCTACTTACTTACCTAGTACTGTAGGTCTATATGCTTTTTGTGCAAGTGTGGGCTATGAATTTTATAATGTGTTCATTCCAAACATTAACAAAATAGGGTACATCTTTTTATTCCAGTTTGCTATTTTAATACACATACTTATTGGCATTGTCCCTTATCTTACATTACTTTTGTGTGTTCTGTTATGCCTTCTTGTGTTCTGGATTTCTTTAATGGTAAGATACATTCAAATCATTTTGTTAGTACTATTTACTAAATTAAATTGTAGTAAGTACCGTATCGACCCGAATATAGTACGGTCTCGCATATAATACGGGTAGTGATTTTGAGAAGAGAAAACGAGAAAAAATACAAAAAATACAAAAATAATGAAGCTGGCAAAATAAAAATAAAGTTTTAAAATGTGTTATAAGTTGATATTATACCTTACTAACCTTAGTTTGGTGAATATTTTTCCTAGGCCTAGGCCTAGACCCAAGCAAAAGTGTGGGCCTAGAGCTTAAGCCTAGGCCTAGCCAAAATATCACATCGACTAGGGCAGGGCTGCCGTTTTAACGGATTTTATCCGTTTTTACGGATATTTAGGGTGCAAAACGGATAAACGGGTTTTTAGTCTTATTTACGGATATTTCGTTTATTACGTTTTCTATGCTTATTTTCGTATATTTGAATCTGCGCGGGCTTATTTCGATTGTAAACATTGAAGGCGGGGCGATAATCGATTCGACTTTAGATAGGGGGCGGAGCAAGGGCGGAGCCGTATCCCAGACGTTGTAGAAACTGCTTCTGTGTAGTAGTAATAGAGATGGGCAAAAATTTTCAATAATCGATTAATCGGATCATATGATAATCGAAATCAAATAATCGATTCATGCAATTAATCGGATCAAAATAATCGATTATTTAATCATATGATCTTTCACTGTAAACGTCCAAAAAACGGAACTTTTTATGAAAAATACAATAACATTTATGTATAACACACTTTGTAGTAGATAATTACCATTTTGAAGGTTAATAGTTAATACATAATATTATTGATGATTGCACTATAACTTGTTGGGCCAGTTTTGTAACTTCACTTGAGTGGGTGTTCAAAAACAAAGGGATAAAGCGTGGCATAGATCAGAAATGGTAGTTTTTCGTAAATACAGGCCACAAATAGGCCTAAAATAACATAGCATTTATAAGCTTCTTTAGTAAATTTTTTTTTTTTTTTTTGGGAGCCGATTATTGCAAAAATCGGTACTAAAGAATCGATTCAACGATTAAATCGTCTTCAAAGAATCGATCGATTAATCGAAAGATATGAAAGGGAATAATCGATTATTCCAAAGAATTGATTCTTTTTGCCCATCTCTAAGTAGTAACAGCCAGAACAGTTGCTTTTGGGAGGATGCAAGATAAATTGAACAGCCAAGGACAAACAATGGAGATTGGAGCCTACAAAATTGTTTTCTTTCGTTTTTGTTTATAAAGTTTGGATTACGTGATCTTAAACATGAAAAATAGAATTAGTATATGATTAAAATGTTATTAACAAGTTCTGCAAGACTGCAATGTTATTAATAGACACAACACATGGGCCTAGGTCAAAATTTGATGCAACATTCCTAGGGCCTAGGCCTAAGAATTTTTTAACCAGGTCAGATTTAAAACAGATTTTCTGTAGGTTAAATAAGTAACATTTTACATTTTTATTCAATCTTAATTAAAGCAACTACGGATGTTTCAGGCTAATTTATTCTCGTCTGTGCATAGGCCTAGGCCCTTGGCAACTTTTAGGTTATGATGGTAACAAATATAAACATCACATTTAGGTATGATTGGAGAAGGGTTGACAGGTTGGGAAAGCATAGAGAACATAAAGAACATAAAACCAGCCTGAGGGGCTGGGGGCGACAAAACTTTTCACCTGCTGATGACAACTGCAGCTAATTTAAGGTTGTTTGTTACCTTAATCCACGACGCGTTTCGTCCTTCTGGGACTCATCAGGCGGATGGTGGCCACTAAAAATCAGCTAACTACATGCAAACAAAACTCACAACACATAACCAAACCTGTGGTAGGGCCACGCAAGAAGTAAATTCTGCAAGCATGTTGTCATCATCAGCAAGGTTACTTCACACAACATTCATACTGGGGCACACAGTCAGCACAGACAGTAAGGGGGCTTCCCTCCCAACTCTGGTGCTCGGGAGACAAGAAATCCATGACTTACCCTGGATTCGAACCAGGACCCTTGGCAACAAGAGAAAAGCTGCCCCTCCTGCTGTTGCTGGGCAAGGGTGCCTCTTCATTCATTCTAAGAGAAAAGATTAGAAAAAGGAAGGGTGGAAAGTCACAACACAGCACAACCAGTGAGGGGGCTTCCCTCCTAGACTCTGGTGCTTGGGCGACAAAAGAACCATGTCTTACCCTGGATTTGAACCAAGACCCGTGGCAACGAGAGAGGCTGCCCTACTAATTGTGACTGGGACACATTTACACATTTGACACATTTAGCCATTTTCATAGTTTGTTCAATGAAATTAACGTTTTTAGACTTTTCACGGATATTTGCGGATTTTTAACGTCCTCTAGCAGGATTTGTAAAAAAAATGTCAGTGGCAGCCCTGGACTAGGGGCCTAGGCCTAGGCCTACTCTAGCCCTAGCCTAGGCCTAGGCCCTCGCAAGTCTACAGCCTAGGACCTCACAAGTCTACAGCCTAGGCCCTACGCATGTAAAAAGTAGGCCAAGGCTGCGTGCTAACGGCGAATTTTATTATCAAATTCCGAAACTTCATTTTTTTCACTGATTCTTCTTTTTGGATGAGCGAAGCGAGTGAAGCGAAGACTTCAATTTCACTGACCCCCCAAAAAATTTAGCTCGGGTGTTTTTTTTTTTTTTTTTTTTTTTTTGTCTGTTTGTTCGCTCTCTACCGGGCAAACGGCATATGCGATCTTGATGAAAATTTGACAGGACCTTCGAAATCTCTGAACTTAGACTTGCTACGTTTTTGGGTACAATCGAAGAAATATTTCTCATGAATATCGTACTTTTACGATTTTTTTCGATTTTAGTGCGATATTTTCGTGACATTTGGGCCGATTCTGACCAAACGGGTGGGGCTACAACGTTCATATTTCACATGGACATTAAGGTAATGGTGATGTATTGCTTTTTAAAAGAAAAAGTTGAAAAAGTTAGCCAGAATCTATAGAAATAAAGCTTTTAATACAAGTTTTTTGATTTTTTGTACGATATTTTTGTGCCATTTGGGCCAATTCTGACCAAACGGGTGGAGCTACAACGTTCATATTATACATGGACATTAAGGTTATGGTGATGTAGTACCTTTTGAAAGAAAAAGTTGAAAAAGTTAGCCAGAATCCATAGAAATAAAGCTTTTAATATAAGTTTTTTTAGGTAAATAATACCAATTGACAAGAAACAATAGAAACTTGACAACAATCACTTCAATGCGTAGGCAACAAAACAAAGCACTTGCAAAAGTAAAGATATGCCACGCAAACTTAAAACTATGAAAAGCTCATCCTTCAACGCGGCGGGACTTTAGCGTTTTCCTAGTGTATGATAATGCTTACCACGTAATTTATTACGATAAACAATAACAGGACTTGGATGCGAGGACAGGGAGACGTGAATTTCTACACGGCGTCGAAAATAAACATCCTTTATTGGTTTTCTTGCGACTATAGGTATCACTGATTTCCGATCAACTATCCTGAAGAAAGAATGTGGAGAATATTTCATTTGAACACTTTTTTACATCTTTTAAACTCGTAGTTGGCGTGGTTTGACACTTTTGATGTTTCAGTTTCTTCCATCTTTGCTAGCGTCTCTGAAGGTCAAACTCACCATCACCGAGCGTTGCGATTGGAGGAAACGCGTTTGCCATAGAGGGCGCTAGTGAGCGTACGCGTGGCGCGCTCTGTCGGCCATCGTTGGAACTCGTTGTAGGGCGCGGGATATTCAAACGTGTTGAAATAGCATTGGAAATGTCTAGTCCGCGCATATAATACGAGTGCGAATTTGGAGGAATTTTTTTCGGATAAAAACCCCGTACTATATTCGGGCCAATACGGTAGATAATAAATAATATGTAGTAGGTGCTTCGTTCTAGTAGTCTTGTATGACAGTATGCACCATGATTAGAGGTACGTGTATATAGCATTTTCAAGTGTCATTTTATAGTGTTTTGTAGCATCTATTTTTTGGCCACTTTCAAAAGCTTGTGTATGAAGCTTCTTCATATTTTTATTTTGAAATATTGTCATTAAGGTTGAATTAATATCAACTGAATAAAAATGTGTATAAACAAATTGTAGAATGTAGATACTATGGTAAAATAAATTAAAATAAGACTGGAAAACCTTAGTTTTAAGTGGAAATATAGCGCTTTGTTGCATCTATTCACAAAACACTATTTTCTCGTACTTCTAACCATGATTTGTTTTATATGGTCTTAACAGTCTTAACTAAACACTTTTTTTTATGACAGCAAAAGCAACAAGAGGAGTTACAGAAGAAGTTGTTGGAAGAGACAGAACCTCAGACATTGCAGCAACAAGAAAACATGTCCATCAAGGGCCAGAGTGCACGCCATTTGGTCATGCAGAAGCTTATGCGCAAAGTTGAGGTTAGTGCAATTTGGATTTAAGCATACAAATTCTTATTTGTGTTGGTTGTGATAGAATGCCTATCGGCTAGGTTAGTATGTGTGATTGGGGAAAGAAGAGAAAGGAGACCAAAAGCCTACCTTAAACAAGATCATCATATTATTATAATCTAGGTAGGCGCTAGTATTGATTAGGGTTGCCGTTCGATATGCATTTGAAGATCAATAATATTAATCGCGAATGTTCAATCGATAAATATTGATAATTTGTTAATTTTCATCATCATCATTATCCATGGCCGTTTCCTGCTTCTGGCAGGGTCAGCTTGGGTTTAGCAACCAAATTTTTCCACTTCTTTCTATCCTCCCACAACCACAATCGTATCTCTTCGACATCTTCCCAGCTCTCTCCTCTTGCCTCCAAGTCTCCTGCTATTTTGTTCTTCCATCTCTTTTTTGGTCTACCCCGTCTTAAAATAATATTAGAAGTAAAATAAAAACGGTTTGGAAACAAAAAAATTGCGTCGACTTGCCTACGAGACCAATCGCCACAGTAGGTATATGCGCGGGAAGAGCCAAGTGAACAGCATGGATACTTCGACCCCTTGTCCCCCGCGTCATCCCTTACGTCCCTCCCTTCGTCTCGATCAGCCTAGTTGCATATATGAGACGTTAAGCAATATCCAATCAATCGACGTAATTTGTGGGCAACTTGCAATATATAAAACCTCTCTTAAAATGTGTATTAGCCTTGTTATGTCTATTGGATGCGATTATTGTTGTTATTATTATTATTATTATTATTATTATTATTATTATTATTATTATTGTTATTGTTATTGTTGTTGTTATTATTATTATTTATAGTTCATACGCAGTGTGGCAGGTGTGACAAAGTTGGACAAGATACGAAGTAGTATGATAAGGAAGAAAGTAGGAGTAGAGAGCCTAAAGTTCAAAATGGGAAAGGAGCGACTACGATGGTATGGACATATGAGAAGAATGGAGAAGAATAGAATCCCAAGACAAGCATTTGAACTAAAGAATGATATGAGAAGAGTGGGAAGACCTCGAGATAGGTGGCAAGATCAAGTACAGGCAGATGTGGAGGAGAGAGGAGAGGAGTGGGAAGTGGTTGAAGAGAGGGAAAGATAGTGGGAGGACAGGAAAAGTGCAGAGAGTTGGTGTTACGACAAGAAAATAAGGAAGAAGATGAGGTGCCGAGCTTGGCAGGCCGGTGCTGATTCGGTGATGCCCAAGATTTAGGTGGAAACACCCCTTTACCCAACTAAACGATGTTGGAACAAAGTGTAGTGATATATATACATATTATTATTACAGTAAGAACTCCATTATCCGATCTCCGATTATCCGATGTACCGTGTTAACAGAGCTACATTTTTTTTTTTTATTATTAAAAGTTTTAAATATGTAAATAAAACATAAAAATAAATTCAGACGCCGCGCCGCGCTTTTTTAAATGTACTCGCATACATTTGTAGGCCTAGCGGGAGTCATGCCTACGAGTGAGTGCAAGAGAAGATAGATCGGCGATATATCTCAACTTTCGAGCAGTGTGCGTCAGTGTCACTGAGCATATAGAGGTCAGTGGTCAGTGTACGACTTTCGAGCAGTGTGCGTCAGTGTCACTGAGCATATAGAGCTCAGTGGTCAGTGTGCGTCGCGCGCATCGCCGCCTGCGCATACGATCCAACCATCTCACAGTCGCAGCTGATCAAATCAAAGATGGTCGTTGTAGGTGGAAGAAGAATTGCGATGGGATCATGTTTCAACCGATTCACGAAATTCGTAATCACGACGCATTGAATTGTTATTCCTGGGCTTATCTTATTTCTTTCCCAGACTTATCTTGCGACGAGAGCTTCAGCGCGGGCGATAGTAGTGAGAGGTTTTCCCACATGAGAAAGAGAGCTACCCTAGGCCTAGGCCTATGTTTGCATTCTAGGCCTAGGCCTACTGCGTCGAATTTAGGCCTAGACATGCGTTTTTATTACGCCTTTTACGCCTAATTGTGTACGTGTGTTTGTGAGCTTGATTTACAAGCTATTAAATCATTTGGTATGCCCTGTATGAAGTGTTTCGTGTGTATTTTATGTTCCTTTATCCATTGCATGTATCATATACTAGGAAAACGCTTAAGTCCCGCCGCGTTGTTGGATGAGCGTATTGGTGCATTGAGCTGCCATGTGTTATGCGGATTTTCTGTTGTTCTGTGAAAAAATTATTACTAAGTTCAAATTTTTTTTAAATTAAATTGAATTTAATAAAAAATAAACTTAAATTTTAAATTTTTTAATTAATCGTAATTAAAAAAAAAAAACGAAAAATTGGGATTTTTATAAGAAATAATTTCTCGATTGCGCTCAAATTTAACACTAACATATTAATTCATAAAATTAAGGTTCTGCGAAAAAATCATTACAATCGGATAAAGCATGTAGGTGTTATAAGTCTAAGAATTGTTTTAAAAAAAGAAAAAACCCCGTAAAATTTCGATTTTTATGATAAATATTTTTTCAATTGCGCCTCAAATTTCACAAGAATATCTTAATTCATAAATAAAAGGTTCTGTGCAAAAATCATTAAAATCAAAATATGCATGTAAGGGGTTATAAGTCAAAGAAATTTTAAAAAAATAAAAAAAAAAAATCGTAAAATTGCGATTTTCATGGGAAATAATTTTCCGATTGCGCTCAAAAACGTGGCAGTTCTAAGTTCAGAGATTTCGAAGGCCTCCATAAAATTTCATCTCAATCGGAGTATCGGTTTAGCCGGAATCGTGCGGACAAACAGACAAAAATAACAGAAGAAAGAAAGAAAAAAAAAAACATTCCGGATTTTTTTTCCAGTGTAGTGAAATGGAATCTTCACTTCGCTCGCTACGCACATCCAATCATTTTACCATATCAGGCTATGCTACGGGAGCAAATGAACAAATGAACCGCGCCATCCGAGTTTTTCGCAAATCCGAGGTGCCCCCGGTCCTCTTTCCAAACTCGGATAATAGAGTTCTTACTGTATTATTTTATTATTATTATTATTATTATTATTATTATTATTATAATTATTATTATTGTTATTGATTCATAGCAATTGTCGAAAAAGTTTGCCCCGACTGGGGTTTGAACCCAGAACCTCCGGCTTAACGTGCCATAGCTCTACCAATTGAGATGATTATTATTATTATTATTATTATTTATTATTATTATTATTATTATTATTATTATTATTAGTTCCCCAAGTTATACTTTCGCGACCCGATATAATTGAAGAGAAAATTAAACATTGACGGGATGTTTTGTTTCCATATGTGAAATTTACTACTGATCGCATAGAACGTTACCTTGGAAAGCTAGACATCAAGACAGTATTAAGCCTATAAATAAAATTTCTACCATGTTGAGATCGCCAAAAAGACCCAGTACATCTTAGCCGGAAGTGGAGTTTATAAAATCCCTTGCAAGGTGGCTGTAGCTACGTAGGCCAGACTTTAAGAACAGTGGCAACAAGGGTAAAAGAACATAAAAACCATTGTAATAAGGGTCAGTCGAGTTGGTCTGCAATTGCTAAGCATGCCATAACAATATGGCTGACTCAAGGCACGAGATTCTTTGATGAAACAAAAATAATTTGCCAAGAATCGGCTTTTTTTGGCCTAGACTCATAAGGGAGTAAATTGAAATTTCAAAAACACCTAACAATGAATGGAGATGTAGGTGGTTACAAACTGAGTGATTCGTGGATTCCTCCCATTAATTTTAATTATCACCTCTCAGCAGAAAAAATGCTTTCAAACCAAGAACTACCACCAGATCAACAACAGCATCAACAGCATCTTCATCCTCAAGCCCAAAACCTACACCACTTCCACCACCTCCACAACCATCTCAACCACCACCACCACAACAACAACAACAAATAGAGCCGTCCACCGCCATCCTGGCAGTTCCAAGAAGAAGTGAAAAAATTGCAACAGAGGCAAACAACGAAAGAACAGCAGTCCCTTGAAAATGTCATCCACAGTGATGACGCTACGTCGGGAATAAGGAATAATGTTAATTATTCACACACCACGACGCGACGAAACATCCCGTCAATGTTATAATTTTTCTTTAATTATTATTATTATTATTATTATTTATTATTATTATTATTATTATTATTATTATTATTATTATTATTATTATTATTATTATTATTATTATTATTATTATTATTGAATGAATGTAAAATTATAAAACAATTCATTCCTAATTTTGCATTCTATAATATTACAGAGCCGAGTGATAATACTGCGCAACATGGTTGACCCGACCGATGTAGACGAATCTCTACAGGGAAAAGATCCAGGATGAATGTAGCAAGTAAGTGCTGAACATTCCCAAATTACCGTTTAGACGGCGACATATTATGATCCCGTTTTGATTATTGTACTTGTTCATTCTCCACAGGTTTTGGCAATGTAGAACGTGTGATAATTATAATGAAAAGCAATCTGAAGAAGAAGATGATGAAGCAGAAGTTATTGTGAAAATATTTGTAGAATTCTCTCAAATGAGTGGTGAGTACGGTACCTACCTTCTTTTCTATACCGTAGGTTCCCAAAAATTTAACTTTGACTTTTGATGTTTTTTGGGGGAGTCTATTCCTTCAACTGTTTGCCAGTGTATAAAAATTGCATGCACCCACTATTTTTAGTTCATATTCTCTCGGATTAGTATACAAATTTACTTCATTTTATTCCAACAGAGGCCCAAAGTGCAAGAGATGCTTTGAATGGGAGATACTTTGGTGGCCGGTTTGGGTTTAAAAGTGAGTTATATGATCAAGCTCTATTGATCATAGTGACTTCTCGGGTTGAGGCCTACTTTCGAGCCGATTCTCCTATGGAAGAAAAGCTGCCCCAACCT